>JAJPWW010000596.1:10000-12500 GCA_028673005.1 Tanypteryx hageni | reverse complement strand
TTTTTTGAGATTATGCCCTTTGATTCCGAGGCTCGCGTTCGCCGAAGGCCGGCCGGCCCACCCTCCCGGCGATCGCGTCGTCACCGGCCGCGCAAGGGAAAACGCCGTCCCTCGGCCGGTGCCCCGCCGGCGACCTACCACGCCGCTCGAGCAAGCCCGGAGACCTACCACGCCGCTCCAACTGCGATGGAGCGAAACGATCGCCAATTTTTGCATTCTTAGGAATATCGTGCACACGACACATTTCTGCCGAATTTGGAGTTTTTCACCACACTCTCGGAAGTTAAATGTTAAAACCGAAATAATTTCCGAATAACTCGCGAATTTCGGCTGTCAAACTCTCCTCGTAGGAGCTGAACATTAACCCTTTCGTTAAAACTTTAAGAATTTTTAACTTCAGGACAAATGGAAATATCGAAATCGGAGTTGTCCCTATCAGATCATGTTTCGGAATTCTACCCGTAAAGGGACTTTCAGCTCCGCAGCGCATTCGAAAATACGAAAACGTTGAAAAGTTGTTTAAACAATTGCGAATTGTTATTAGCGGTCGACTTTTTTTAACTTTTTAAAAATTTCCTTTTTTTCTACGTGTAATCGCCTGCATAATGATACCGAGAACTCGAACGTGCGGCATATAGTTTTCAAGATAAAAGTTATCGAACTTTAATGTACAAATGGGGTTAAATCGACCCCTAGAAACTGACTATTTTAAAATTTTCGATTTTTGTAGTCGGTTGCGAGAATAGTCGTATAATCTTGCAAAATTTCAGCTTCCTAAGCTTATTAGATCGCGTTCCCCCACGCTAACTTATGGGAGATATTCCGGGGTCTCTGGAGTCGAACCCAAGACACCGTGAGCAAAAGCGACGACAATTCCCGATAGATATTGCGGCCATCTAGCGACACTGAAAATTTCAACCTCCGAGCTTACCGGCAAGTGCACGAAATTAATTCACAGAAATTGCGCTTTTTGTGTCTTCTGTCGTGGGAAAAGACGCGAATCTCGTCGTTTGCCGACCAAAAACAAATGAATGACGACGTATATATATAGAACAGTATGATACCGATTTTCAGGCACTTCCGGATGAGCTGGAGACTCGAAATTTTTTCCTTGGGTAGAATTCTTCGCGGAGCCACCCAGGAAAAAACAAAATCTCGAAAAAGTTCGACGACGCGGACGCAAAAAATTGGCAATTGTTTAAACAAATTCTCATAGTTTATGCACTTCCGCTCGTGCTACGCAGCTGAAATTTTTTTTGCAGGTAGAATTCCAAAAAAGAACCAGATAGAGACCACCACGATTTCGATATCTTAATTTGTTCGGCAGTTAAAATTTCTCAAAATGTTTAAACAAATAGAAAACTGTTTAGGTACTGGGGGATGAGCTAGGAAGCTGAAATTTTCAAATTATTTACAAAGTGGTGAACTTTCACGAACAAACGTTTCGATTTCGCCATACATCAATTGCGGCGGCCGTTAAAAATTATTTAAGTTTTAAACAATTGGAAAAATACCGTTTCACTTCTAGAAGTGCCACAACTTCAACATTCTGCTGAAACGCGTAGCATTAGTATCCCGCGATGAAGACGCTGTAAAATGTTCGAAATTGGGACATTTGGGGATTGTTTTAGACAATTGTCGCGAGGCGTGGGAAAACGGAAATCTTTGGAATTAAAGGAATATAGGCGATGACGAGACGTCTGCCTGAAAAACGAATGTTTCTTCGAGGCGAGATGAGATGCTCGCAGCAAGCAAGCGCCAACTATAGCAGTAACACGTAGATGACGACCTGCGCAGACATACCCCCACTCCCGCTTACTCTCTCCCCCTTCCTCGCGGTTGCCAGCTGTTGCTACTTGTGATATTTTCCTGTCCTCCCCCGTTGTTTTTTACGTGTTTGACTTTTGCTTAGCTCTTGGACATTCTTTTTGGACTTCGATTTTGATTTTTGCTTTGGTGGGATTGCTTGTGTGGAATGGCCAGGACATCTAAATCGTCATCAGTCCGAGGCAGGCCTCTCAGGAGCCAAGCTCGTGAAATGGTTTACAAAGTAAACTGTTATTTAAAAGATTTGAAAATAGAGAACAATTTGGATATGAATGTAATTCGTTTGCCTCCTTACCATCCCGATATCAATCCGATTGAGATGGTGTGGGGGGTGACCGACCTTAAAAGACGGGTCATAAAATTATATAGACTGCTACTTTATTGTAAAATGTTGCCAATTTGTGTAACTTTGTGCGCTTTTTATTTAGGTATCCCACGACTCGGGGGCTTGCACGCTGGAGTAGAAGAAAGGAGTCTTTCTAAGATGTCGTGAAGAATTCGCCACAGAGAAGTGGATCGAAGTGTGCGAACACGTTAAGAAGACAGGAGAAGAGCACCGGAGACGGGAAGCGAGAGTGGCATGGACATGTGGACGTCATCGTGCGAGACTGGTTGAAAGATCTTTTTTAAATACTGTTCTGTTTATTATTAAATGTTGTGATCGATCTCCATT
>JAJPWW010000595.1:0-21572 GCA_028673005.1 Tanypteryx hageni | reverse complement strand
CTACAAAGTAACAATGTTACTTAATTGGCGTGATGTGCTCATGTCGCGGCGGATACATTTATCGGGCGAGTTATCGGCGCCCCGAACCCTTGGAAGAACGCTTTACTCCCCTCCCTCCCAGAACCTTGGAGTTCCCCTACTCCGCTAACAAGTCCCTCCGCCTACGTCACGGGACTCATTCCATTTAGGCATTCGAAGGTGGCAGACCGTTTTCCCACGGACTGGGACGGAGCTTCTGGAAGACATCGGAGACAACATCGATGGGCTCCCGGAGAGGACGACTTCATCTTCCTCGACCGCTCGTCAGCTGTATCCGGTGTACAGCCACATATGGAGTCTAATAAGGGAAGTAGTTTTCTTTCTGCTTATTATGTGCTTGGTTCGTAATATCTCCATTGTACTCCAAAGTTCGCGATGCGCGCGTTAACCGTACATGACAGGAACATCCCAAGTAGTTCGGCCTATAATTCGTGTTACAGCGATAGCCAGCATATCCTTGATCCGCGTGATGTGCGCGTTTAGAACGACGTATATATCTTTCAGTGGTATTTCGTTTGCTCCGCGTGAACGGTTAGCTGTTTCCGCAAATTACGAGCCGAAAATATCTTGTGTATTTATTTGCGATGTTCTTCAGTATTAATTCGTGAGTGTTGTTATGCCTAATGGTTTCTTCGATTCTTTTCCGTTCATTTGCCCTGTTTAAATGTTTCGTTTTTCAGCGGGGATTTCAAGTTGTTAAAACGATGTTTTTCGGTTGTGATTCTTTTGCCATGGAAATGCCGAGGTGATGCCTCACTGGGCCGGATGAATTTTGGATATTTAAATACAATATGTTTGAATAAATTCTCATATCTTGTAAAGGATTAAAAGAAGCATTTTAGAGGAAAAGTATTGAGAAGTTACTTGGGCATTGGTCATCTAGGATTACCAGACGTCCGGTTTTTTCCGGACATGTCCTCTTTTTTTTAGGGTGTCCGGGGACGTGCGGGCGAGATTTTAACACCTTTCCGTAATTAATAAGTCGTTCCGCAAACCGCGACAGTAATATAATGTGCCGTATTCTTAATATTTAATAATCTGTTTAAGTTTTATTTCCAATTTAATTGGTAGACTTACGAATCGAGTATATTTTTCTATATATTATTCATGGTATTTATAAAAAGTTGTATATTTCCATTTCTTATACTTAGACATCTTTAGTCTGCATCGTCGGAATTATGCTTCGGACAAGTAATAATAATGCATCAAATTTTAAGTATTATTGCATTTGATTATGTTTTTATGCGTACATATTTAAGTAATAAAATCGTTTACGTTCGAAATTTAACTTGAATAATATTTAATTTTATTTCCCTTATTTTGATATAACACCACTACAATTTTTTTTGTGCTTAAAAAGTTAAATTTTATAAGTCCGGATTTTAGTGTTCTGTTGACCGGGAAGTAAGATTAAAAATATGGTTATCCTCTGAGCGTGGTGATGCTTTCTGCATTTGTGTATTGTTTCTGGAGTTCCGTAATTTAGAAGGGAAATACCGTATCTAATGTATCAATTCCCTACTTGGACATGTAATCAGATAGAATTTCTAACCAGTTCCTTCGGCTGTTCGCGAGTTCTGAAATATTAAATTGTTTAAGGAAATTGATTTTCCGTCCGCGTTTAACGGATTGTCGTGGCCATCACTTCCAAGTATCGGATAAATGTGTCATGCGCCATTCTGCACGAGTTTTAATTCACGGAATTAGTCTTCAATCTTTACCGGAGGAATTGAATGACTTCCTTGCTGACTGAGTCTCTTATTCTCTGCGTCTTTCACTCGGATACGTGGCGCTCATCCACGACAGCTGAAGTGCCCAACTTATCGGGTGAAATATGAAGCTAGATCGCGATATTTTTGACGTGTTTAACGCTCGACTCGTACGACATTTTAACTTGGACAAATTTATCGACAAGGTTAAAGAATAAAAAGGCTTGATTCTTGTATATAAAGCCAACGATGAGGTACCTCGTGATGATTGTTCTCGTTGCCTTCTCAATCCCTATACTATATGCGTAAGGAAAGAATGCTTTAATGCGAGAGAGGAAGAAAGAAAGGAGGAGAGCGAGAGAGGAAAGATTGTTATTTTTGCGGTGTGCCTTTTAATTTAACGGAGTTATAAATTCGCATAGCATATATGAAACGCCAAAAGCCATTTCTTGACACGTAGACCTTCTTCGTTAACATCTTCATTATCTCAAGGATGAGATATTTTGCTTAGTTAAGCGGGGAATACAGGAAAATATGCGATAATTACGATCCAGTACGATTTCCGCAAGTTTCCTCGCATTTAATTTATTTTGGCATTGTTGCCCCAATTGTTGAGTTCTATGTTTGGCCTCGTATTCATGCATCAAAAGCACCATTTTGGTGCGTTAATACGGATCAGGCTTCTGTACATTTGCTGAATCTATTAAGCAGTTTGAGGGTGGGTGGAAAAGGTCATGGTAATTAACAGAAATGGAGGAAGAGGAGGTAGTATTTGTGTAGGATTAAAAGGAACTGCAGTACAGAAATGATTAACATTTTAAAATTACAATTGATTGTAAAACATTTTGTACGATCTACTCATGCGGCATGCTGAGAATTCATGAAAGTTAATATGGCGTCAATTATCGGTGGATTTATTTGAAAGATTAACCAGCAAATATTCCGAACCTATTTTCTAATAAGATATAGAAAATGAAATTTTAAGACATTTAGTTAAAGTTCTTTTAATTAAGCCTATTTTCTGAAATAACACAGTTTAATGAAAAGTGCGATATCGTAATATAGTTGAAACTCATTGCAGTTGTTGTAAGTATTTAGTTCCTAGTAACTTACTACACATTTTCCTTTAATGGTCAATTGACTTCATTCACGTTTTGTCCTGTTTTACGCATTAAAAAGAGTTTAAGTAAAGTAATTAGATTATTAAGTTAGATTCCAGAAGTTCTAAATAACTTATAACTTTCTCAATATTTCAAGTAAATTTCTGCTGACTCTTCATACATTGACCTGTTATTTCAAATTTCATCCAATTCTCAGTAAATACCTGGATAATCATTTAGCCTCTCCGATAATAATTATTTTAACGATATAAGTAAAACAAAGATAACTTTCTAAGACACAGATATGAAACACAAAGCAGATGAAGGCTAATTTTCCTGATTTTTTCAGATCTTAATCGAATATCTTTTGAATCATTTTATGGTGATCCCATCATTTCATAAAATTACTAGCGTAATTGCCCGTCCAATATGACGGGTGTGTTCACATAATGTATAAAAATTTAGGTACTTATCATTATTCCTCCCTTCATCTACCATTCTCTTCCCTTCCTCCCCATTCTCTTCTATTCCTCTCTCCCATTCTCTTCCGTCCCTCCCTCCCGTTATCTTCCGTCCCTCCCTCCCGTTATCTTCCGTCCCTCCCTCCCGGTCTCCTTTCTTCCTCCCTCCCGGTCACCTTCATTCCTTCCTCCCTTTCTTTCTTTCTCCCTCCCTCCCGGTCACCTTCCTTCCTCCCTCCCGGTCTCCTTCCTCCCTCCCTCCCGCTCTCCTTCCTTCCTCCCTCCCGCTCTCCTTTCTTCCTCCCTCCCGCTCTCCTCCCTCCCGCTCTCCTCCCTCCCTCCCGCCCTCCTTCCTTTCTTTCCCGCTCTCCTTCCTTTCTCTCCCGCAATCTCCTTCTATTCTCCCCCGCAATAGCCTTCCTTTCTCCCCCGCAATCTCCTTCCTTTCTCCCCGCAAACTCCTTCCCTTCTCTCCCACAATGTCCTCTTCTCCCTCCCCTTCTTCATTTCTCCCTCCCGCTCTCCTTCCTCTCTCCTTCCTTCCTCCAGGTCCCCTCCCTCCCTCCCGGTCTCCTTTTCACCTCCCTCCCGTTCTCCTCCCTTTCTCCTTCCCATTCACCTTTTCTCCCTCGCAATAGCCTTCCTTGGGTTAGATGGAAGAGGAGACTGTTTAGTCTCAATCTCGCCCTAATAAAGACGTATATCTATCTATCTATCCATCCTTTCTTCTCTAAAATATCCTCGTTCTTGAAAATGTAGCTGTCGCTTTGTGTGATGTACGTAAATACAAATCTGTCATATAAAAAAAAATTATTTGTTAAACATTATTCTACCCATTTTTAGCTGGCCGAAGTCTCTGATACATATTATAGTAATGTGAATTGTATATTTTTTTAAATTTTAACTCCACAAAGTAGGTGAAGTTTTATTAAATTAGAATTTATTCGGAGAAAACGCAGTATTTCCCCCTTCAAAATAGCGCCATAAACGGTCATTTGTTTCTTAAAATACCATGTCAACCCCAAATAAACAAATTCTGAGTAGCTCATATAAATATCTGCTGGATTTCAATTTTCTATGTGCATCATACATCAAGTTATTCGCGTCGGTTAATAGCACGACAATCAGACCAACGGACGGGCATCGTAGCCGTCCGTTATTACTTTTTTGTGATTCTTTTAAAGCTCTCTTTCTCTCCATACTTACCAAACCGTCCTCAAGTCCTCCACATTTCTACCTATATCCCGCAACCTGTCGCCCAATCCTTCACTTCATAAATCATTTACATGATCGGTTTGTTTATTGAAACGTCCAGCACGATCCTCATATTTTCATGCCGTTTCTATTTCACTAATATTGGAATTTGCTCATAGTATTTCAGCTCATTAGGTATTCTTTCTTGTAAATGATGCAACGAATTATGAAAATCATTTCCGTCTCCTCGCTAAAACCCATATGGATAGGAATACCAATAGTATTTCGAGGTTTAACAATGTAATTGGTAGGCACGGCAGCATCCCGAGAAAATGGGAAGATTTTCCCGAAATATGTTAGTGAAACATTTAACGTGAGAGATTTCAAACTGTAGGCGAAAAACTAGGTAGGATCAGCTTAAGAAACTTAGAATTTTTTCTTTAAAATGGTCCAGATCAAAAGGTCGTGCGTCAATTTCTTCAAATTTATATATCAAAAAAGAAGAAACGGATGCACGTCAAGTAGTCGATTTTTACCTTTCTCTTAAATCATCCCTTGATGATTTTCTTAAATCTTCCAATTCAATTCAAAAGGTTTTTATTTATCTAAGAACAGGAAATTCGTTCGGATATAGGTCATCGATTACATCAAAGAAATATTTGAAGCTTTCCCGGCGAATAATCATGGTGAAGTTTTCCTGGGTTTCCAGCAGGGTTATTACGGAGTTCTCATCGGACGTTTCTGCGACTATCACCTTCGCTATCTTCGTGAGTCGAGTCGATCAGGATCCCTGAAGATGGCGACGGAGATAGTCGCAAAAACGTCGGATGAGAACTCCGTAATAACCCGGCTGGAAACCCAAGAAAAGTTCACCATACATCGAAGAAGTCCGCGAGGCCACGTAATTACGAGTTATGGAAGTGGTTCCCAACCTGGGTGCCGCGGCACACTGGGGCGCCGCAGCTGATTGTTAGGGGTGCCACGATAAAATTTGTTTCGCAAAGAAGTCATCGATTTGAATGTGCTTACAGGTAAATAGGGCATTAATTGTATCTCTAATAAACTGATTATGGTGTGATACCAACAAACGTTGTAATACTCGTTTGTGAAAATTTAAAAGCATTGGTTGAAGGTTGGGGTTCGGCGAAATTCTGTTCTTCTTCGAAAGTGCAAAACGTTGAGAAACACTGAGTAATAATGATTTCGGAGGTAACAATTCGAGAGAACCTCGAGCAAAGCGTCGCATGTTTCGTTTAAATCGATCGCTTAGACGGTTCTCTCGGCAAACAACAATTCGAAACCCATATATTTCTCTCCCACACTTTTACATGATCTGTGAGGAATAGATTAAGAAATCCATTCGGATAGAGGACATCATCAGCCGTCAACAAAAGGTCCGCGAGGGAGTCTACCCCCGAATTTTTACATACCGCTTCATAGGTATTATAAGAACGCCTTTGAAATCTCCCTGTATTCCATACCCGGAGTATACTTTTCCATCTTTCAATGATCATTTTTTTTTCTCTGTCGTAATCCATCTGATCTCAGCCTAACTTCTCCTCAAGGCAACCCTTTCTTACGTGCCCCCTCGTTCCCACTTCAGTCGTTCTTTTTGGCTGAAGTATTGATTTTTTTTTTAATTTGGCAGAGCGTTTCAAATGAAGTATTTGATGGTCCTGAAAAGGACCTTAGTTTTTCCTTCGCCACGAAGGACGTTCCGCGGAGGAAGCATTTATTTCTTCTTCTGCGCCGTTGGTTTTTTCGCTGCGGGCTTAGCCTTAGTCGGAGTCTTCTTTGGCTTGGGAGCGCGAGGTTTCGTCGCCTTCTTCGCCTTAGACGGGGATTTGGCTGCCTTGGCAGCTGGTTTTCCCGCGGCCTTCTTCTTGGGCTTCTCCGCGGCGGGCTTCTTAGCCTTCTTGGCGGGGGGCGCGGACTTGCTGCGCTCCTTGGGTGCGGACCGCTTGGTCGCGCCGGAGGAGGAAGCTGCTGCTCCTGCCGACTTTTTCCCCGCGGGCTTGGCTGCCTTCTTCACTCCTTTCTTGGCCGTCGTCGTCTTCTTGGCCTTGGTTGCGGCCGCAGCGGGTGCGGCTTTCTCCTTAAGGGTGAGAGAACTCAGCTTGAAGGAGCCGGAGGCGCCCTTTCCCTTGGTCTGCACCAAAGTTCCGGCGGTGACGGCCGCCTTCAGGTACTTCTTGATGAAAGGAGACAACTTCTCCGCGTCGGCCTTGTAGCTGGCCGCGATGTATTTCTTGATGGCTTGCAGGGAAGATCCCCCGCGCTCCTTCAGGCTCTTGACGGCGTTGTTCACCATCTCCGAAGTGGGAGGATGGGAGGGCTTTGCTCGGGCCTTCTTCGCTCCGCCCTTAGCTGCCCCTCCTTTCTTGGAGGCGGAGGAGGCGGCGGACGCCGGCAGGGGCTTGACGGCCACGGTGCCGGCTGGCTGGGACGGTGGGGAAGCTGCTGCTGCTGCACTTGCTGCTGTGTCTGCCATACCGATTCTGCAATTGAAAATAACAGACGCTAAAATACCAAATTTTTGGCGTAGCGCAATTAACTGAGCGCGTACCATTTCGGAACGATATCATCGCGCGAAAACGTTGGAGATATGTTGTTCTCGGTTGCTCCGTACTTTGATTCCCGACAGAGAATGCTTTTTTTGCGAGTGTGGGAGTCGCCTTGGGCAGGCGCCGAAGTTGGGTGGAAGGGTGGGTCTTACAGCCATCCGATGCGCGGGTACCCTGACCGGCGGCTGTGGCCTGTGACGAGCTGTAGCTTCATCAAGTGGTCCATGTCCGTCTCCCGACCGTCGGGACGTTGATTAAAGCCTATCCGCCCTCAATTTCCGCATCGTACCCCTTTGATGACCATTCCCCTCTCGAGATTCATCCTTCTTCTCATCAGCTACTGGAAGGCAACGTCGCTAGGCGGCTGATGGCGCCGGAGAGGCGCCGGCAAACGACCCCCTTGTCGAACGGCTCCTCGCCTGCCTCGCGCCTCACGGCGCCTCGACCCACGATACTGCATGCTTTTGCATCGTCTTTCAACAAAGTCGAACGGCGACAACATTGTATTATTTCCCTTTCACCTGAATTGTTCCAGAATTGAACGATCGACGGCGACGGTCGCGGTTTCATTTCCGATTAGTATGCATCGGCGCCAGCCGGCGTAATCGCGGCGGACGTCGAGGCACTCTTCCGACTTTGTTGCATTTCATTTTCGCACGCTAATCACCCTGACTCGGACTCCTTATTTCCTGTTTTCATTCCTGCAAACTATATCTGCCCCGGCAGCGAAAGATACCATGTTAAAAGGTGTCATTACTTCGACGCAGGCCGTAATGCTCAGCGTCGCAGACACCGTACCTAAGCGAGAGGTATCGTCGTTACCCGCGCATTCGTAGCCTAATTACACCACGATGGCGTACTCTTCATGAAAGAGGCGTTCATCGATAGCGAAAAAGGATGCTCGCAGGTAGGGGAGGGTATATTTCATTTATTTCATTTATTTGGTCCTCGAACGACACACCGCCGGAAAACTGGGAGTTGTTCCCAGCGAACATCGTGCGAGGAGGGTCAGCTTACTCATTTTCTAATTTTCATAATGAAATCTTTTGCGTCTTCGCCGCATATCTTTCTTTTCCCATTGCGGGGAAAGAGGGAGACGTGTAATTAGCTCGGCGTCCGAGCAATACGTTATCTTGGATTCCTGTAATAAGTAGCAATTCTGAAGTAGATGAACATGCTTGTTTAATGAAGCTCCATGTATTTTCTACATTCCTTTCCCACTCTTTAGTGGCTGACATCATTTTTCACTAGTAAATGAACGGTAGGTTATTCTCCACTAAAAAAAAAAAACATAACCGGCATTAACTTTCCCCCTTCTAAGGCGGCATTTATCTTCCACCGTTATGCGGCATTCATTTTTTTCCACCGTTATGCGGCATTCATTTTCCGCCGTTAAGCGGCATTCATTTCCCACCGTTAGCGGCATTCATTCCCCAGGCATATGCGGCATTTGTTCTTCAGTCACATGCGGCATCATTTTCTTTCACCCAACCCCCGCGGAGGTCATTAAAAAAAAATAACAATAATAATAAAGAAAGAAAGAGGAAGGATGAAATACAATCAGGCCAATTCAGCAACCCCCCCCTGCACTCGAGCGAAGGGATGGGGGAAGACTCGAGAAGCGCGGGGAAACCCACAGGAAGGGAGCCGGAGTGGCACGGAAGGTTATCCGTGCGCGTGCGGGCCGCACTAATACTGGCAAGTAGGGGGGAAAATGCCGAATCGGGAAGGTGAGCGGAGTTGCCATGTAATGCATGAGGCATACGCGGTGAGATGAAAGTGGAGGAGTTTATGGAGATGGAACGGGGACGGTTTCGACAAGAAGTTAAGTCACCTCTGACCATATCATTCTTTTTAGATATTAACAATACTGAAGCTACATCTGGGGCCGTCTCCGACGTTTACGGAATCGTCCTTTTATCACTACTTGATTTTCCAACTTAATTTTTTCCTACGACGAATTTGACCAGCAAAAGGGAATAAGCAGTACATATATCTTAATTTGAGCTATTTATGGCCCTTAAAAGGGCCGTTTTTTGTGATGCTACGCCATCCACCAAGTATTTACTTGGAGCTGGTGTACTTGGTGACAGCTTTGGTGCCCTCGCTGACGGCGTGCTTGGCAAGCTCTCCGGGCAGGAGAAGCCTCACAGCAGTCTGTACCTCCCTGCTGGTGATGGTAGAGCGCTTGTTGTAGTGAGCAAGGCGGGAAGCTTCGGCGGCAATTCTTTCGAAGATGTCGTTAACGAAGCTGTTCATGATGCTCATGGCCTTGCTGGAGATTCCAGTGTCTGGGTGGACCTGCTTGAGCACCTTGTAGATGTAGATGGCATAGCTCTCCTTCCTCCTGCGCTTCTTCTTCTTGTCTCCCTTGGAGATATTTTTCTGGGCCTTACCGGCCTTCTTGGCAGCCTTTCCGCTAGTCTTTGGTGGCATGGTGCACGTCTAGAGTCAGAGAAAGATCTGATGATGAGCGGAAAAATTTTCTGACATTGTATATATGTGACCGAAGTTTCCAACCAGCGAACCTAGGGATACTAGGCCAATGGCGTCAGATTAAGTGGGAATCCCAGGCAGAGAGCGAGGAGGCGCCAGTACAGATATATACATTGGATCCGAAGCCTTGCTTTTTATTAAGGAGCAAAGACCTCAAGGTGCTTTGTTTCGTGTCGCTGAGGAATCGATATCAACATGTCAGGACGTGGAAAGGGAGGAAAAGTCAAGGGCAAGTCCAAATCTCGCTCTAGCAGAGCCGGACTTCAGTTCCCCGTTGGACGTATCCATCGTCTCCTCCGCAAGGGCAACTACGCTGAGCGCGTCGGCGCTGGCGCCCCTGTCTATTTGGCCGCCGTCATGGAGTATTTGGCAGCTGAAGTACTCGAGTTGGCAGGGAATGCCGCTAGGGACAACAAGAAGACTAGGATCATTCCTCGTCATCTTCAGTTGGCCATTCGTAACGACGAGGAGTTGAACAAGCTTCTCTCCGGCGTTACCATCGCCCAGGGAGGTGTCTTGCCTAACATCCAGGCGGTGCTTCTGCCAAAGAAGACCGAGAAGAAGGCTTAAGGACCTCTGCCATCACCAAACGGCCCTTTTCAGGGCCATAAATAGCTCTGGTTAAGATATCTGTACTGCTAATTCCCTTTTGCTGGCCAAATTCATCGTCGGAAGAAGTTGGGAGGAAAATGACGGGGGGGGGGGGGGGAAATTGGCCAGTGGTCTGAGACGTAGCAGTTAGCATAACGTTTGTGTTGTTAGTATCACTGACGTTCCATCACTACCACCAGATGGCGACATCATGCAGGGGAGGACCTCTTTTAAATTCAGGTTGATATCATCTGCAGTTAGTATGAAAAAGGGAGCAGGGGATAGAAAAAAAAAATGAAAGCACTGGCAGAACGAGAGATGAAAACCCCGCAATGAAGAATTTGTGGGAAATTTGATTGCGGTTGACTTTTTCTTTTTTTCATCCAGAAGATTCTTTATCATTATTCTTTTTACCTGTCCTTATAATTTCATTGGTTGTTTTATCACGTATCACCTTCCACAAGCCGTGGCTCCTCTGCGGTACGGTCCGACCTACAGGGGTTGTCTTTTCGACAGGGTATTGGTTGGTTTATCACTTTCCAGGAGCCTCTGCAGTCCCGCAAAATAGAAAAAAAAAGGGTGGAATTTCTTTCGGACAGAGTATTGGCTTTTTTTTTGCTCAGCAGATTAACTTATGGACAGTTTGGTGGCCCTGAAAAGGGCCGAGTTGTTGACTCCTAGGTTGGTGCAGAAGATAGTCTACCCGCCGAATCCGTACAGGGTACGTCCCTGCCTCTTGAGGGCGTAGACGACGTCCATGGCGGTGACGGTCTTCCTCTTGGCGTGCTCGGTGTAGGTAACGGCATCGCGAATGACGTTCTCAAGGAACACCTTCAGCACGCCTCGGGTCTCTTCGTAGATAAGGCCGGAGATACGCTTCACGCCACCACGACGGGCTAGACGGCGAATGGCTGGTTTGGTGATTCCCTGGATGTTATCGCGAAGAACTTTGCGATGACGCTTGGCGCCACCCTTTCCCAAGCCTTTGCCTCCTTTTCCTCGTCCGGTCATCTCTGTAGCTGATGAGATCAGAATCATTGGCCCGTGGCTCATACCCTCCCGTGGTATCTAATATTTCTGAGTTGCCTTCCAATGTGGCTTTACTCAACGTCGGGTATTAAATTACAGGCACCTCACCCGTGTTTCATAATGGTCATTGTTAATAAAAGTTATATTCGCCGCTTTTTAGGGGGGACCCTATCCTCTTCACCTGTGGATGCCAATGCTCTCTTGTACTTATCCCAGACCGACACTTTGTTAATTGCGAGATCGCGGAGAACGTCATTCGTTTTATTTTCCAGGGCGAGTTTGTATTTGTTAGCCAAATCTTTGGCAAAGTCCCTAATCGTTGGTATCCCTAGCATTTCATGGACATCAACATTTCTGCCCCATGTCCTGCCTATTCGGCTTAAAATCTTTCTCTCCGCGATCTCGAGTATTTTCCAGGATTTCTGCATGAGAAAACCCGTCCACACCGGTGCAGCGTACATAAGTGTCGGTCTGATCATTGCCTTATATAGGTGTGTTTTTAATTCCCTGGACACGTCAGTTGATTTAAAAATTGGGAAGAGTCTGGCTCTCTTCCCTGCTGCTGTAAGGTTGACCCTTTTTACATGGACGTCAAACCGTAGTTTCTCGTCCATTGTTACGCCAAGGTATTTAATATGTCTAGCCCAGGGAATTTCAACACCTTCTATTGAGAGCTGTCTCGGCAAATCGGCATCCCTTTTTTGGAAGAGGATTGCTTGGGTCTTTTTGGGGTTTATCTCAATTCTCCATTTCTTGTAATACTTAGTGAGTTTTTCAATTTGCCTCAGGGCGTAACGGACGGCCATTTCCGGCTGGAAGCTTCTTGTAATTATTGCACAATCGTCCGCGTAGAGGGCAATGGTGGAGTTCCAATCCCCCTCATCCGTCGGAATGTCACCCGTGTAAATAGAAAATAGTAGTGGCCCTAGGACACTCCCTTGTGGAACACCAGCTGCTATCCTCCTTGTCGAGCTTTCGGCACCATTCCATTTTACAGTGAATGGCCTGTCGTTGATATAAGACTTTATAAATTTCACCTGCCAAGAGGGGAATTTAGCTATAAAAAGTTTTTGCAGTAGGCCTAAGTGCCATACTTTGTCGAAAGCTTTGCTTATATCAAAAGCTACTCCAACAGATACATTCTTCCTGTTGAAGGCGTCCGTGATAAAATCTACCACCCTCTGCAGCTGATGTGTTGTGGAGTGTCCTGCCTTAAATCCGAACTGCATTTGGGGGATCACACCATGCCCTTCCGCGTGTGTCAGTATATGCGGGTAGATAATTTTTTCGCATACTTTCCCAAGGCAGGAAAGGAGGGATATCGGTCTGAAGTCAGTGGCTTTTAAGACCTTCCTTCCTACCTTGGGTATGCATATGACATTTGCATGCTTCCAGCCGGCAGGGTAATGTCCTATCCTCACCACTGCATTGAGAATCGAGATAAGGTATTCTCCTGCAGAGATTGGCAGTCGCTTTATTAGTTCGTAGGGGATGTTGTCTTTGCCTGTCGCCTTCCCCTTTGGTAGGCGTGCTATAACTTCTGCCAATTCTCTGATGGAGAACACCGGAGTGGCTTGATCCTCGATGTGCTGTGCCCTTAGCATGGACTCTATCTCCTCCATCTTTATGTCTGGGGTGTATTCTGTTGCGTCATTGGGCGTGAAAACCTGTTCTAAATGAGACGCAAGGAATTCGGCTTTGTCAACAGACGTGGTAAGTTTGCCTCTTGGGCTCTCCACCAGAGGGTCGCTCCTGGCAGAATCCATTAGGGAACGCGTATACTTCCATATGGAGTTGTCGCTTATATTGAGGTCTGCTAGTCTAATGGACCATTGGTACCTCCTCAGGCGCCTCAGTTGATCCCTGATTTCTCTGTTTAATCCCCGGAGATCCCTCTTTTGGTCGGCAGTACCGTAATGGTTAAACTGCCGCCTCACCCAGTTTCTTTTGCTTATAAGATTTTTGATTTCGTCAGGGATCTCCAGGTTTTCTTTTGATTTCATTGCTCTACGCGGAATAGCTTTTTCCGCTGCGTTATTGATTGCGTTCCCCAACAATTCTGCCGCTTCATCAATTCCCTCCCTGGTGGATATCGTGGGCACATCGCTTGGTAGTGACTCCGTAATTATTTTCCTAAAATTAGCCCAATCCGCAAGTCCATAGCACATGCGGTGGTTGTCATGTTGATAAAACAATACTTGTGTTCCGATCCTCAGAACTACCGGGTAATGGTCGCTCGTTAACTCTGGGATCGTTTTAGATATTGTCCGTTGATCAAAATTCTTGACCAGTGCAAAGTCAAGGACACTTCCTGTGTTCCTTGGTCCTGGTCGCGTCGTTGTTCTCGGAGCCACTACCCTAAATTGGTTATCTCGTGCCCATGTCTTTAAAAGATTACCACGCCTGCTCTCTTTACTGCAGTTCCACGCCCAATGCGTTGCATTAAAGTCACCCGCTATTATTACTCCATTGTCCATGCTAAGGAGCCCGTTTAGGTCTTGGATGCGCAATTCTTTCCCTGGTGGGATATAAGTGCTTATGATGGTGAGGGTTCCCATAGTTGTATCCGCTCTGACCCCTACTGCTTCTATCGGGCCAGAGCTTCTGTCGTCTATTTTTGCGCATGCAATACCTTCACGGGCGAGGATAGCCACTCCACCCCCTCGAGTATTATTATCTCGGTCCCTCCTAAATATCTCATAACCAGGAACAGCCCAATCCTCATTCGGTTGAAGGTGCGTCTCCTGTATTAAAATAATCTTTACTGAATGTTTCCTCAGGAACTCAATGAGCTCCGGCGTCTTATTTCTTACAGCCCCGTTTGCATTCCAGTGGGCCATGATGATCGCAGTCGCTTGATTGACCCTAGCGTCCATTGCCGTTTTGAGCGGTTATGGCGGCTACTAGGGTCTGAATTAACGTCATCATGGCCGTCATTTGCTGCTGGATAGTTGCCGTAAATTGGGCCATAGTCGCGACTAGTGTTTTCATATCTGGGTCGCTTTTAAAATTTTTCTCTTCCCTATTGGGCTGCTCCTTGGTTTTTTTCTCTTCTAGCGGCGGAAATTCTTTTTCCTCGATCCCTTTGCCAGGTTTACCTGGGAGAGTCCAGACTGATGGCGGTGGGGGGGGGACCTGGGTGGTTCTGTGCGTTTTGTCGTTTTTCTTTTCTTTGGATTTGAGCGCCTCTTCGTGTTTCAAATAGACTGGACACCTACGAGAAAAAGATACATGCTCCCCTTCGCAATTACAGCATTTGGCCTTGGTTTGAGATTTGTCTTTAGGGCAGTCTCTCCCTTCGTGGGCCCCAGCGCACTTATAGCATCGAGGAGATGCGGTGCAGTTCTGGGACCCGTGTCCATACCTATTGCATCGAAAGCACATCTGCGGCCTCTGGTATTTATACGGTTCTAGATGTACCCTGTGACTGCATATTTTTTTTACTTCTGCCATAGTCGTAATTTTAAAATTTTCGTTTTTCTCTATCGTTGCGACGTATAAGTCTTTTCTCGTAGGTGCCAGTTCGCGTACTGCCACGCACGGTATACCTAGTTCTGATAACTCTTCTCTGATAAAACCCAGGTCCATCCCCTCATCCAGCCCTTTGATAAGGTACCTGACAGTAGTATTTGTCTTTCCTGCCCAGGTATGCATCTGGGCGCCAGCCTCTATTAGGTATTGTTTAATACAATCGTACTCCTTCTTAGTGGTCAGTTGAAGTCTTGACCCGTCCTTCGTCTTTATAATGGTAAAATCATTATTTCCGATCTTTTGTCTGATTGACTTAACAAAAGCGGTATAATTCATTATGTCATATACAACAATGGCCGGCGGCCTCTTTTCCTTGGGACTTGGTCTGGGGGTATCTCCCGGTACGTCTATGAGTGGGTCGTACCTATTATTGGTATTTGTCGTAGAAGTAAAAGTATGCGGTTCGTATCGTCGCCGTCTTTTCTTTGCCCTCTCCACGGTTGTGAAGATGGCCGCGTCATCGATATGAAAATCTCCGGCCGGGTCAAGCCCTACTTCATCCTGACCATCCTTGTTACCTCTGGCTGGCGCCATATCGTCCTTTCTTTTCGTCTGGTCTCCCTTGTTATTTTCCCTATGAAATAAGACGCTCCTAATAGCAGAACTCTCTGGTGCAGATGACTAGCGAGCCTAGCCTATCTAAAACAGGTCTCTGACTCCGGATTGGTTGACCGACAACCGATAGTCAAATCACGGCTCATACTCTCCACATTGCGGATCATTCTTTTAAAAAATTTCTCTCACTTTAGTTACTAACGCGGGAGTCCGTCTGCCTGGTGCGGGAAAACCCCTCTTGAGGGGGAAGTACGTAAGTCGCTGCGGGACTCCCTAGGGCTTTCCGGGACTCGACCAGGTACCACCAGGGTGTTGGTAGCACGCCTCGACGCGAGCGGGCCAATCCCGAGTGGCTGCCATTGCACGGTCGGCCCCACTTCTTCCGCGGGGGGTGGCTAACTTGTCCCACCTTCTCACCCGTTCGACCTTTTCCTATTTTGATTGATAGGACAGGACAAACTAACACTCTGTGGGAGTTCGTCTGCCTGGTGCGGGAAAACCCCCTTTCGGGGGGAAGTACGTAAGTCGCTGCGGGACTCCCCAGAGCCTTCCGGGACTCGACCAGGTGCCACCAGGGAGTTGGCAGCACGCCTTGACGCGAGCGGGTTAACCCCGGGGCTACCATTGCACGGTCGGGCCCACTCCTTCTGCGGGGGGTGGCTAACTTGCCCCACCTTCTTACCCGCTCGCCCTTTTACTATCTCGACAGGCGACAGGCCTAACTCTCCCCCACAGAATGATCCGCTCACCGCCCCCTAATAGGGAAGCAGCTCCACGGAGCGAAGAAGGCACCTCAACCCATGTAGGGGATAGGATCCCGAATCATTGGCCGTCTGCTTTTCCTCGTCTTTTATATCGGTTTTCCACGTGACATCGTGGCCAGATTCTGAAAAGGCGGCAACCAATCAGGCTGCAGTTTACGGACGCCGTTCTGCGAAGGTATAAAATAGGGATTGGAGTGCCCGTTCACTGAATTGTTTTTCTTTTGCATCTGCAAACAGGAACATGGCCCGTACGAAGCAGACCGCCCGCAAGTCCACAGGAGGCAAGGCTCCGCGGAAGCAGCTCGCCACCAAGGCAGCTCGCAAGAGTGCACCGGCCACCGGAGGCGTGAAGAAGCCGCATCGATACCGGCCAGGTACCGTGGCTCTTCGTGAGATCAGAAGATACCAGAAGAGCACGGAACTTCTCATCCGTAAGTTGCCCTTCCAGCGCTTGGTGCGTGAGATCGCTCAGGACTTCAAGACTGACCTGCGCTTCCAGAGCTCGGCAGTCATGGCTCTTCAGGAGGCCAGCGAGGCTTACCTCGTCGGTCTTTTCGAGGATACCAACCTGTGCGCCATCCACGCCAAGCGAGTCACCATTATGCCGAAAGACATCCAACTGGCGCGCCGTATTCGAGGAGAACGTGCCTAAGATCTTGGTATCGCAACTCGGCTCTTTAAAAAAAAGGCCCTTTTCAGGGCCAAAATCATTCCATTAAGAATGGCTATCGCTAATCCAATTCCCGTCGAAAGAAAATGGCAATTTTTTTTGTTTTGGCCCTGTCTAACCCTGCCTCAAAAGATTTGCGCGTTGAGACGAAAAGAAATTAGATTTCGCTGGGTGCGGTATTTAGAACTATGCCATTATTATTAGAAAGAAGTTTAACTATCTAAACACCTGAATTAATCTGGAGCAACACTGTTCATAATATTTCGATAATGTGATTCATTGAAAGAATTATAGATTAATTAATACAGAAAGGAAACTGCAGATGTTAAAGAAAAGAAAATCATGGAACCACATTACTATGTGACTGATTATTATCATTCTAAGTTTGGTATTCTCTCCATTTTCATCTATTTAACCCATTCATATTTATCCAAGGGCTGCATGCTGTTGCACTTGCAATTCTGAGCAGCTGTAGAACCTAGTGAGGCAGTTGGTTTTTTGGCACTCACCTGCTGTCACCCACTACCTGAGTAATTATTCAGCAACCTCGATGCAAAAATTTAACAATGTCTTGTTGTTCCTTGTAAATGAACAACTTTAATAATACAAACTATTCTTCTTCAATTCAATTCATTAGAAAGTCTTCTTAAATATTCCTTGCTAAAAGGGAGGTGATAGAACCAATGACTCTGGCAAATTCGTTTATAGAAGGAAGGAGTACGTTAACATTACCACTACTGCTGTTGTATTTCTTTTATAAAAATCCTCTTGAAAGCTTACTGCTGAAACATAACCAAAAATCAATGAAACGTGCGCATTCCTAGTAATACAAATTGACAGTGATATATCTTGGGACACGCATTAAACAGCAGGTTTAGTTCATTCTGTTATATCTTAAGACATCTGAGACATACAGTTAGTTTAACACGTTGACGACCGATGACATGCGAATTAAGTCATTTTTATTACTAGCAATTTATCTAAAATATTTTTCTGTCAATTATATCTATTTACTAATGTTTTTATCATGAAACAGAAATATAAACGCTAACATTTAATTTTATATTTCAAAGTTTTTCGTATCTTAAACGTTTATATTTTTTCCGATTTCGTCATAGCTATGATGGAAATTTGATCGCACAATATCCGCTCAATGAATGCGTGTGGGCATTCATTAATTGTTGTACGCGTGACCCTTCAAGTTACTATCGGCTGGGTTTTTAGCCGGCCATGTCTTGTCATCAATTCTTTTCGTAAACAAGCGGGGCTGGGCCATCCAAAAGGAATCCAATAAGCTCTATAGGGAACTGAATGCTTTCTGCAAGGATCTTAGAGTCAGCTGAACAAAAGGATAAGATGACGTGGTTGAGGGGCATCTGTGTTTCCAACCACTGTTTCTGATCGCTGTTTAAAACTAGTCTCTTCTTGGTTGTGTGACCGTTCGTCCCTTTCGCTCGAAGCTATTTCTCCATTGCGAGTTTCAATCCAAGTATTCGAATGGTTTGCAACTCATTTAGAGAGAGCTAAGAGTGGGGCAGAGAGAAGGGCCGACTGATGCAGTGTTTGCGGCTAGAATATTGAGAAAGGAAACTCGGTATGTCTGTTCATTATGCAAAGTTCCTTTGCGTAAGGTGACGTATCAGTGACTATTATTTAAAAAAAATGAAGTACTAGGATATCCGGTGAGCAAAACACTTTAAAAATTTCGGAAAAAAAAAGTTTAAAAAATAAACCGTTTGGGTTTAAATTCTTCAAAGAAGCCCGCCGGTCCTACATGAATGGGTTGGTCTGGGGGTGCATGAAAAAGACCCTGCCGAATTCGAACCACTGAGTCTGTGGTTAGCAGCAAACACTAATTGTTTGGCTACCACTCTGCCTGCTTGGTAAATGTATTATAATATGTAATGTAAGACATTCTAAATTACTAGTATGACTTCTGTAGATTCAACGCCAGCAAGTACGGCATTTAGAAAATAACTACAGGGTTATAAAAAGGCAAACAGGTATATTAGTGCTATTGCAGGCTTTTCAAGGCCCAAGCCGTGTTGATGACAGTCTGAAGGGCCTTGGGTTTGCCGTCTGAGTGAGTAATGATCCACTTTTCCGGCAGCAAAAGCAGTGCGATTTTAGGGTACTTATGCGTAATCGTAGAAATTTTTTGATATTTTCTTTGATGAGGAATATCGTTCCGAATAATATGAATAGGGTCGCTTACCCCAAGACAATTTTCTGTATTCCTCAGAAATTGCCAGATACTTTCAGCGTAATTATCCTCCTCGTACATTGCAGGACAGTTACATACGAGCATCAAAATCAGAAAATTGCGTATGCTATGAAGAAACCTATCTTATACCAAGACGAACCAAATCTCTGCTCAAAAGCTACTACGAAGAAGAAGGAGATATAGGGACTGTGCTGTTAGAGGTCTCTTAACTCTTGAAATGAATGTCTTTTTCATGTGTGTCATCACGTCAGAGCTGTATGGAAAGGGAATAGGAACGGTCGTTGGGACTGGGCCATGTGTTTGGTTCGGCATTTTTCGAGGGCAATATTTTCAGAGAGACAGAGAGAGAGAGAGAGATAACAGGGTCGTTGTATGCACTTATCTACGTCATTACACAAACATGACCATTCCACGATTTTTACGATTTTTTTCGTGTTTTTTCCCTGTGGATACTTTATATTTTAATTGCTAAGTTAATTAAAATATATCCCCTAAGTTATCATGGCGTCAACCAGTAGAAAAAGGCAAGCAACTACATGTGATGAGAAGGAGATTGATTCGGAAGATAGTGTGAGTTCATAGAGTGAAAGTGAGATTGATAGTGAAGATCGTGCTCAAATTGATCAATTACGTAGGACGAAAGGAAGGAAAAATCAAAAGATGGCTAAGAGTTTGATGTTTTTCAATGAGGAATTTGTTCTGAACATTGTGAACTTATGCGGCCGGATGTGGCCCGTCATTTGCATAGCGTTTTTAGTTTTAATATTTCTAGTATTAGTAAGCACCGTCAGTCACACTATTCCAAAAACAGCATGATTTATGAACATTATGGACAAAGGTGCGTCGTGTGCAATCCCTGACTATGGCGGGGAATTATCCCATAGGTGACGCTGCTCCTAATTGTAATGGAGACAAGAAAGGCTGCAGTTTTTTATAGCCGAAGCGGTCATGAGATGAGATGGGCAACATCGAAATACCGCCGATGTTTTCCTTCTGTGGAATCAATCGATTAATAAAAAGGTAATGCGTTGCTCTGGGGATAGGGAGACTAAGGGCTGACTGGGATTGATTTCATTCGTCTGTGTTCCCCCTCTTCGGCTACTGCTGCCTTGTATTAAATGACCTCACAGATCAGCTGGACATCATGCTCCAGCGCTCAATGAATTCCCGCGTAAGATTCATTTTCAACCTCAGGAGAGACGTCCACATTTGGAATACCTTGGTTGGGTATCCGCAAAATCCAGACGTAAATGTGCAATATTCCTTTACTCCCTTTCTTGGAATGAACAGCCTGAATACCTCCGCTACTTGTTACCACGTATGACTATGGCCACAAGGTTCGACTGCGGCCACTTCTAGTACCCGGACCATCGGACCACTAATCACAAATCCGTTCAGATCGTCGGATCCCAACTATGGAATTCAATTCCCGACCATGTGAAACGCTACAGTTCCTTCAGCTGTGTAAAATCAAATATGCTTAGTTTATGAATGCGTGCATTTATGTGTATACTAGTAGGAGCTTGCGTACTGCAAGCATATCATCTCACCTTGTAGAAACATTAATTTTTCAGAGAGATATTTCATCATGGGAAATATTTCTTTAATTCAAACTATTTCTCCTCGGTACCTATTTTCGGTTATTCCTCATGGAACAATAATGGAGTAAAACTAGAGCTAATGTTTGCAATTTTAGGAATATTATAATTTTTCCACATTTAGGTATTAATGCCACACATTCCCGCGAAATTTCAAATTTGTGGCACATTTGCAAGTGAAATAACATTTACCTAATTGTTTAAATTTGAATATGTTTTAACGGCCGCAATAAGAATTTCGTGGATACATTGAAATGTTTATTAGTTTGCATGGATTAAACTCTAAATAACTTAAAAATTTCAGCCCTCTTACTTGCCCCGTAGTACCTAAACATTGACCAATTTGTTTAAACTTTAAGAATTTTTTAATGCGAAACTAATTAAAATTTCAAAATTTGTATAATCCCTATTTCGTTTTTTTACAAATTCTTCCTATTAAAAAAATTTCAGCTCCGTAGCACAAGCGGAAATACATAAACCTTGAAAATTTGTTTAAACAATTGCGAATTTTTAGCGGCCGCATTGTTTCACTTTTTCAAGATTTTCGTTTTTTCTAGCCGGTTCTGCACAAAATCCTACCTATAAAAAAAATTTCGAATCTCCAGCTCATCTGCAAGTGCCTAAACATGAGTATCCTCCTATATTTTACATGCTATCATTTTCTATGGACATTCTGTCAGAGGAGAAATAACATCATTTTATATGGACGTTTTTTACAGAGGAGGAGGAGGAGGAGGATATAACAAATAGGAGGATACCAATATTTGGGCACTTCCAGATGAGCTGCAGTTCCGAAATTTTTTTCTTAGGTAGGATTTTGTATAAAATCGACTAGAAAAAACGAAAATCATGAAAAAGTGCAACAATACGGCCACTAAAAATTGGCAATTGTTTAAACAAATTTTCCAGGTTTATGTATTTCCGCATGTGCTACGGAGCTGAAAATTCTTTTAGAGGTAGGATTTGTAAAAAAAGGAAATAGGGATTATACAAATTTTGATATTTTAATTTGCTTGGCCGTTAAAAGTTCTTAAAGTTTAAACAAAT
>JAJPWW010000594.1:17500-21714 GCA_028673005.1 Tanypteryx hageni | reverse complement strand
GTCGCCACCGGCGCACAGTGGGGCTTTTTCAAGAAAACATGGCCAAAATCCAATTAACACTTTCATTGACGACCGATAGCTACATTTTGCTTCCTCATTGGATAGGAAAGAAAATTAAACCATAATATAAAATATTAATATCACAAATCGCATATTTCCTAAGCGGATTGTCATCACCGGGAATCGGGGAGTTGGGAAAAATTATTATATTAACACTCGTATATTATTCCTAACTTAGAATACCAAAACGAACTTATTCTACAGAAATGAATTCTTTAATAATTACTTAAGAGTCAGAGGAAGAGCTTTCGTCATAATCTGTGGTTGTCCCCATATCCGAGCCCTCCGATTCTGCCGAGAAGCGTCCGCGTCCGTGTACCGGGAATTTTGCCTCCGTTCCCGATTTCTCCGAGTCTCCGTACGGGCTGGGGAGGTCCTGGGCGAGCTCCGACTCGCTCATTCCGATTCGCCCGCCCAGATGTCGCCACCGGCGGCTCGGACCGAGTTCCCCGGCATCTCGCGCGCGACGCGAGAGACCTCGCCTCCGAACGTTGCGATCTCGCGGCTTTTGATCCCAGAGAGCTCGCGCGTCATTTTCGAGTGTTTCTTAAATATTTCTTTGCGAGCCTAATTTTCGGCCTCGGATATCGAAATTTTTAATGGGTTTCGAAAACGAATCGCGGGTCAAAGCAAGAAAGTCTCACGTGGGACGTGGCGGTATTCATCTCTATAAAAATAAAAGTTCGAACGGAAAACGTTCTCGCGAGGAAAAAAATAACTTTCGAAACGGCCGTTACAACCCCAAAGGAGGTACTGCGTAGTTGAGAAACTTCTTGGCGGCCAGTGGGTGGAGCTAAGTCTTTCCCACCCCCCCTCCACACCTTCCCCTTCCACGTCGTCCGTGTTCCCTATGCCGCTAATTCTCGGTGTTGCCAATTGGTGCAAAATCCAGATTTTCGCCGTTTTCGGCATGATTTCCCACTTAAACACTTAACGGAAGATGGGAAATTAATTAAATAATCCTTTGGGAAAGTAATGACGGAATCGTTTCCTTTTCTATCGGTCTTGTGGGCAGAGCACATTAACGTAATATTTTATAACTAACCACTTTACCCTGGAATTAACAGAAATACAAAGTATTAAACTCTATAGAGTAGCTTTGGAAATGGAAGTTGGACATGAAATAAATGAAACCAGTTCAATGGAGATCGATCACAACATTTAATAATAAACAGAACAGTATTTAAAAAAGATCTTTCAACCAGTCTCGCACGATGACGTCCACATGTCCATGCCACTCTCGCTTCCCGTCTCCGGTGCTCTTCTCCTGTCTTCTTAACGTGTTCGCACACTTCGATCCACTTCTCTGTGGCGAATTCTTCACGACATCTTAGAAAGACTCCTTTCTTCTACTCCAGCGTGCAAGCCCCCGAGTCGTGGGATACCTAAATAAAAAGCGCACAAAGTTACACAAATTGGCAACATTTTACAATAAAGTAGCAGTCTATATAATTTTATGACCCGTCTTTTAAGGTCGGTCACCCCCCACACCATCTCAATCGGATTGATATCGGGATGGTAAGGAGGCAAACGAATTACATTCATATCCAAATTGTTCTCTATTTTCAAATCTTTTAAATAACAGTTTACTTTGTAAACCATTTCACGAGCTTGGCTCCTGAGAGGCCTGCCTCGGACTGATGACGATTTAGATGTCCTGGCCATTCCACACAAGCAATCCCACCAAAGCAAAAATCAAAATCGAAGTCCAAAAAGAATGTCCAAGAGCTAAGCAAAAGTCAAACACGTAAAAAACAACGGGGGAGGACAGGAAAATATCACAAGTAGCAACAGCTGGCAACCGCGAGGAAGGGGGAGAGAGAGTAAGCGGGAGTGGGGGTATGTCTGCGCAGGTCGTCATCTACGTGTTACTGCTATAGTTGGCGCTTGCTTGCTGCGAGCATCTCATCTCGCCTCGAAGAAACATTCGTTTTTCAGGCAGACGTCTCGTCATCGCCTATATTCCTTTAATTCCAAAGATTTCCGTTTTCCCACGCCTCGCGACAATTGTCTAAAACAATCCCCAAATGTCCCAATTTCGAACATTTTACAGCGTCTTCATCGCGGGATACTAATGCTACGCGTTTCAGCAGAATGTTGAAGTTGTGGCACTTCTAGAAGTGAAACGGTATTTTTCCAATTGTTTAAAACTTAAATAATTTTTAACGGCCGCCGCAATTGATGTATGGCGAAATCGAAACGTTTGTTCGTGAAAGTTCACCACTTTGTAAATAATTTGAAAATTTCAGCTTCCTAGCTCATCCCCCAGTACCTAAACAGTTTTCTATTTGTTTAAACATTTTGAGAAATTTTAACTGCCGAACAAATTAAGATATCGAAATCGTGGTGGTCTCTATCTGGTTCTTTTTTGGAATTCTACCTGCAAAAAAAATTTCAGCTGCGTAGCACGAGCGGAAGTGCATAAACTATGAGAATTTGTTTAAACAATTGCCAATTTTTTGCGTCCGCGTCGTCGAACTTTTTCGAGATTTTGTTTTTTCCTGGGTGGCTCCGCGAAGAATTCTACCCAAGGAAAAAATTTCGAGTCTCCAGCTCATCCGGAAGTGCCTGAAAATCGGTATCATACTGTTCTATATATATACGTCGTCATTCATTTGTTTTTGGTCGGCAAACGACGAGATTCGCGTCTTTTCCCACGACAGAAGACACAAAAAGCGCAATTTCTGTGAATTAATTTCGTGCACTTGCCGGTAAGCTCGGAGGTTGAAATTTTCAGTGTCGCTAGATGGCCGCAATATCTATCGGGAATTGTCGTCGCTTTTGCTCACGGTGTCTTGGGTTCGACTCCAGAGACCCCGGAATATCTCCCATAAGTTAGCGTGGGGGAACGCGATCTAATAAGCTTAGGAAGCTGAAATTTTGCAAGATTATACGACTATTCTCGCAACCGACTACAAAAATCGAAAATTTTAAAATAGTCAGTTTCTAGGGGTCGATTTAACCCCATTTGTACATTAAAGTTCGATAACTTTTATCTTGAAAACTATATGCCGCACGTTCGAGTTCTCGGTATCATTATGCAGGCGATTACACGTAGAAAAAAAGGAAATTTTTAAAAAGTTAAAAAAAGTCGACCGCTAATAACAATTCGCAATTGTTTAAACAACTTTTCAACGTTTTCGTATTTTCGAATGCGCTGCGGAGCTGAAAGTCCCTTTACGGGTAGAATTCCGAAACATGATCTGATAGGGACAACTCCGATTTCGATATTTCCATTTGTCCTGAAGTTAAAAATTCTTAAAGTTTTAACGAAAGGGTTAATGTTCAGCTCCTACGAGGAGAGTTTGACAGCCGAAATTCGCGAGTTATTCGGAAATTATTTCGGTTTTAACATTTAACTTCCGAGAGTGTGGTGAAAAACTCCAAATTCGGCAGAAATGTGTCGTGTGCACGATATTCCTAAGAATGCAAAAATTGGCGATCGTTTCGCTCCATCGCAGTTGGAGCGGCGTGGTAGGTCTCCGGGCTTGCTCGAGCGGCGTGGTAGGTCGCCGGCGGGGCACCGGCCGAGGGACGGCGTTTTCCCTTGCGCGGCCGGTGACGACGCGATCGCCGGGAGGGTGGGCCGGCCGGCCTTCGGCGAACGCGAGCCTCGGAATCAAAGGGCATAATCTCAAAAAAAAGTCCGCGTCCGAGTGCCGGGAATCGAAGCGAGGGTCGATCGTCACCTACCCTTTCGGTGACCGCTGCGTTCCCGGTCTTTTAAGAGGGCGTCCCCCTTCGCACGAGGCGAATTCACCTGCCGCGGTCGCAAACGGGCCCGTCCGGGCCGGCGCGCTTAGGGACTTTCTCCGGCGGTCCTCGGCGGGCGGGGGTCGGCGACGGGCGCGCGCTCGCGCTGTTTGACTACTATAGGGAGCATCCCGTTCTCGAGGAGCTCCACCCGCTCAGCTTGCCGCGTGCCGAGGGCGACCCGAAAGGGCTCGCCACTCGCGCACCGATGCGGCACTCTCTCATTTTCGCTTTCCGCACAAGAGTTGGAACGCAACGACTCGGGGAACTTTTCAAATCACTCCCTCGACTCCGCGCCCCTTTCGGGGGGCGCCGGGGCGGGAATGTCTCGGGCGATCCCGAACCGATGATGATGATCGCTTTCTGCGCGTGGCGCTCCACGAGGGCTCTCGGGCCCCGGG
>JAJPWW010000594.1:5000-10000 GCA_028673005.1 Tanypteryx hageni | reverse complement strand
TTTTTTCGAAGTCAAAAAAAGTCGACCGCTGATAATTTAATTTATCGCGACCGTTCCGACGACTTTTCCGCCTCTTCGCATTTTTTTCCCCAATGCGCCACGGGCCTTTGAAGTCCCTTCGCGGGCCCAATTCCGAAAAATGACCTGATAGGGACACCTCCGATTTCCAAACTTCCCACTCGCTTCGAAATTCTCCGACTTTTCACGACTCCGAAATCATAGGAATTGGCGATCGTTTCGCTCCGTCATGTTTTCTTAGCGGCCCGGTAGGTCGCCGGCGGGGGGGGGGGCGGCACTGCCCGGAGGGCGGGCGGCGTCGTCCCTCCCCTTCCGCCGCCGCCGACGCCGCGATCCCCGGGAGGGCGGGCGCGCCGGCCGTCGGCGAACTACATCGGGGGCTTAATGTCGACAACCGTCCGCGTCCGAGTGCCGGGAATCTCGGCGAGGGTCGATCGGATCCTGCCCTACGGCAATCGCTCCGTTCTCGATTTTTCCGAGTCTTCCTACGGCCTGGGTCCCCGCGAGGAGTTCAGACTCGCGCACTCCGACTCGCCCGCCGAGACGTCGCCACCGGCGCACAGTGGGGCTTTTTCAAGAAAACATGGCCAAAATCCAATTAACACTTTCATTGACGACCGATAGCTACATTTTGCTTCCTCATTGGATAGGAAAGAAAATTAAACCATAATATAAAATATTAATATCACAAATCGCATATTTCCTAAGCGGATTGTCATCACCGGGAATCGGGGAGTTGGGAAAAATTATTATATTAACACTCGTATATTATTCCTAACTTAGAATACCAAAACGAACTTATTCTACAGAAATGAATTCTTTAATAATTACTTAAGAGTCAGAGGAAGAGCTTTCGTCATAATCTGTGGTTGTCCCCATATCCGAGCCCTCCGATTCTGCCGAGAAGCGTCCGCGTCCGTGTACCGGGAATTTTGCCTCCGTTCCCGATTTCTCCGAGTCTCCGTACGGGCTGGGGAGGTCCTGGGCGAGCTCCGACTCGCTCATTCCGATTCGCCCGCCCAGATGTCGCCACCGGCGGCTCGGACCGAGTTCCCCGGCATCTCGCGCGCGACGCGAGAGACCTCGCCTCCGAACGTTGCGATCTCGCGGCTTTTGATCCCAGAGAGCTCGCGCGTCATTTTCGAGTGTTTCTTAAATATTTCTTTGCGAGCCTAATTTTCGGCCTCGGATATCGAAATTTTTAATGGGTTTCGAAAACGAATCGCGGGTCAAAGCAAGAAAGTCTCACGTGGGACGTGGCGGTATTCATCTCTATAAAAATAAAAGTTCGAACGGAAAACGTTCTCGCGAGGAAAAAAATAACTTTCGAAACGGCCGTTACAACCCCAAAGGAGGTACTGCGTAGTTGAGAAACTTCTTGGCGGCCAGTGGGTGGAGCTAAGTCTTTCCCACCCCCCCTCCACACCTTCCCCTTCCACGTCGTCCGTGTTCCCTATGCCGCTAATTCTCGGTGTTGCCAATTGGTGCAAAATCCAGATTTTCGCCGTTTTCGGCATGATTTCCCACTTAAACACTTAACGGAAGATGGGAAATTAATTAAATAATCCTTTGGGAAAGTAATGACGGAATCGTTTCCTTTTCTATCGGTCTTGTGGGCAGAGCACATTAACGTAATATTTTATAACTAACCACTTTACCCTGGAATTAACAGAAATACAAAGTATTAAACTCTATAGAGTAGCTTTGGAAATGGAAGTTGGACATGAAATAAATGAAACCAGTTCAATGGAGATCGATCACAACATTTAATAATAAACAGAACAGTATTTAAAAAAGATCTTTCAACCAGTCTCGCACGATGACGTCCACATGTCCATGCCACTCTCGCTTCCCGTCTCCGGTGCTCTTCTCCTGTCTTCTTAACGTGTTCGCACACTTCGATCCACTTCTCTGTGGCGAATTCTTCACGACATCTTAGAAAGACTCCTTTCTTCTACTCCAGCGTGCAAGCCCCCGAGTCGTGGGATACCTAAATAAAAAGCGCACAAAGTTACACAAATTGGCAACATTTTACAATAAAGTAGCAGTCTATATAATTTTATGACCCGTCTTTTAAGGTCGGTCACCCCCCACACCATCTCAATCGGATTGATATCGGGATGGTAAGGAGGCAAACGAATTACATTCATATCCAAATTGTTCTCTATTTTCAAATCTTTTAAATAACAGTTTACTTTGTAAACCATTTCACGAGCTTGGCTCCTGAGAGGCCTGCCTCGGACTGATGACGATTTAGATGTCCTGGCCATTCCACACAAGCAATCCCACCAAAGCAAAAATCAAAATCGAAGTCCAAAAAGAATGTCCAAGAGCTAAGCAAAAGTCAAACACGTAAAAAACAACGGGGGAGGACAGGAAAATATCACAAGTAGCAACAGCTGGCAACCGCGAGGAAGGGGGAGAGAGTAAGCGGGAGTGGGGGTATGTCTGCGCAGGTCGTCATCTACGTGTTACTGCTATAGTTGGCGCTTGCTTGCTGCGAGCATCTCATCTCGCCTCGAAGAAACATTCGTTTTTCAGGCAGACGTCTCGTCATCGCCTATATTCCTTTAATTCCAAAGATTTCCGTTTTCCCACGCCTCGCGACAATTGTCTAAAACAATCCCCAAATGTCCCAATTTCGAACATTTTACAGCGTCTTCATCGCGGGATACTAATGCTACGCGTTTCAGCAGAATGTTGAAGTTGTGGCACTTCTAGAAGTGAAACGGTATTTTTCCAATTGTTTAAAACTTAAATAATTTTTAACGGCCGCCGCAATTGATGTATGGCGAAATCGAAACGTTTGTTCGTGAAAGTTCACCACTTTGTAAATAATTTGAAAATTTCAGCTTCCTAGCTCATCCCCCAGTACCTAAACAGTTTTCTATTTGTTTAAACATTTTGAGAAATTTTAACTGCCGAACAAATTAAGATATCGAAATCGTGGTGGTCTCTATCTGGTTCTTTTTTGGAATTCTACCTGCAAAAAAAATTTCAGCTGCGTAGCACGAGCGGAAGTGCATAAACTATGAGAATTTGTTTAAACAATTGCCAATTTTTTGCGTCCGCGTCGTCGAACTTTTTCGAGATTTTGTTTTTTCCTGGGTGGCTCCGCGAAGAATTCTACCCAAGGAAAAAATTTCGAGTCTCCAGCTCATCCGGAAGTGCCTGAAAATCGGTATCATACTGTTCTATATATATACGTCGTCATTCATTTGTTTTTGGTCGGCAAACGACGAGATTCGCGTCTTTTCCCACGACAGAAGACACAAAAAGCGCAATTTCTGTGAATTAATTTCGTGCACTTGCCGGTAAGCTCGGAGGTTGAAATTTTCAGTGTCGCTAGATGGCCGCAATATCTATCGGGAATTGTCGTCGCTTTTGCTCACGGTGTCTTGGGTTCGACTCCAGAGACCCCGGAATATCTCCCATAAGTTAGCGTGGGGGAACGCGATCTAATAAGCTTAGGAAGCTGAAATTTTGCAAGATTATACGACTATTCTCGCAACCGACTACAAAAATCGAAAATTTTAAAATAGTCAGTTTCTAGGGGTCGATTTAACCCCATTTGTACATTAAAGTTCGATAACTTTTATCTTGAAAACTATATGCCGCACGTTCGAGTTCTCGGTATCATTATGCAGGCGATTACACGTAGAAAAAAAGGAAATTTTTAAAAAGTTAAAAAAAGTCGACCGCTAATAACAATTCGCAATTGTTTAAACAACTTTTCAACGTTTTCGTATTTTCGAATGCGCTGCGGAGCTGAAAGTCCCTTTACGGGTAGAATTCCGAAACATGATCTGATAGGGACAACTCCGATTTCGATATTTCCATTTGTCCTGAAGTTAAAAATTCTTAAAGTTTTAACGAAAGGGTTAATGTTCAGCTCCTACGAGTAGAGTTTGACAGCCGAAATTCGCGAGTTATTCGGAAATTATTTCGGTTTTAACATTTAACTTCCGAGAGTGTGGTGAAAAACTCCAAATTCGGCAGAAATGTGTCGTGTGCACGATATTCCTAAGAATGCAAAAATTGGCGATCGTTTCGCTCCATCGCAGTTGGAGCGGCGTGGTAGGTCTCCGGGCTTGCTCGAGCGGCGTGGTAGGTCGCCGGCGGGGCACCGGCCGAGGGACGGCGTTTTCCCTTGCGCGGCCGGTGACGACGCGATCGCCGGGAGGGTGGGCCGGCCGGCCTTCGGCGAACGCGAGCCTCGGAATCAAAGGGCATAATCTCAAAAAAAAGTCCGCGTCCGAGTGCCGGGAATCGAAGCGAGGGTCGATCGTCACCTACCCTTTCGGTGACCGCTGCGTTCCCGGTCTTTTAAGAGGGCGTCCCCCTTCGCACGAGGCGAATTCACCTGCCGCGGTCGCAAACGGGCCCGTCCGGGCCGGCGCGCTTAGGGACTTTCTCCGGCGGTCCTCGGCGGGCGGGGGTCGGCGACGGGCGCGCGCGCTCGCGCTGTTTGACTACTATAGGGAGCATCCCGTTCTCGAGGAGCTCCACCCGCTCAGCTTGCCGCGTGCCGAGGGCGACCCGAAAGGGCTCGCCACTCGCGCACCGATGCGGCACTCTCTCATTTTCGCTTTCCGCACAAGAGTTGGAACGCAACGACTCGGGGAACTTTTCAAATCACTCCCTCGACTCCGCGCCCCTTTCGGGGGGCGCCGGGGCGGGAATGTCTCGGGCGATCCCGAACCGATGATGATGATCGCTTTCTGCGCGTGGCGCTCCACGAGGGCTCTCGGGCCCCGGGGCGTTTGTCTCCGCCGCCGCGGCACGCACGCGCGGCGCGCGAACGCACGCAGGCTCCCTGGTTGATCCTGCCAGTAGTCATATGCTTGTCTCAAAGATTAAGCCATGCATGTCTCAGTACAAGCCGCAATAAGGTGAAACCGCGAATGGCTCATTAAATCAGTTATGGTTCCTTGGATCTTACCCACACTTACATGGATAACTGTGGTAATTCTAGAGCTAAT
>JAJPWW010000593.1:0-21714 GCA_028673005.1 Tanypteryx hageni | reverse complement strand
GGATATGGCTAGACGTTGGAAGGTTGCTGCACTAGAAAGAATGCGTCTAATCAGTGAACTAGCTCGCAAAGAGAAAACAAAGAAGCGTCCTGGGGGAGGTGCAAGCTGTAACATATCTGGTGGAGACTGGGATGTTTATAAAGCCATAAATAGGGTAATTTTGACTTGGAATCTTTTTACTATAATATAAAACCTTGCTTAGTTTGGTATCAGGTACTTTTAAGTATAGTTTAATTTGAAGTTAATATCATTTCCCAGCCAAAAATATGAGGTTTTACTTGCTTTTTAATATTTATTATAATCTGTTTCTACTGCTCGTGTGGCTGGGACTCGAAGTATTGTGCTCGCATTCAGGTTATTTCGCTTTGGCTACGATGCTATGTTGACAAGTTTCCAATTTTGCTCAGTTCATTGGTAGCTGCTGACGAGTGAATTTCTATGGTCCAGTAGATCTGGATGAAGCACATTCATGCTTTCTGCCATCGCCGAAATATGATTGGAAAGTTTGAGCAGTCATGTCAACAGCGCTCATCAAGAAATTTTGAGCAGAGAGGGAAATTTATGACCTCTTATTGGCTGGTATTTTCTTTCCCTCATCCCATGGGTCTAACTGTAGACATGCCTCACCCGCACAAAATGCTGGAATGGACTATAGTAGAAATATGTCTATCATTAAATTTGAAATTGAGATCAGGTCTGGTGAATGATGTAAAGTTTTTTGCTTTGAATGTCAGCAAAAATTTATCACCAGGTAGTTTTTTCAACCATGTGTTCGCTGTTTGAAAATTTTGGAAAATTTTAACTGTATGATAAACAATGTTCCATTATCTGGAAAGAAAAAGCAGAAAATATTTCACTTCTAAATAAAGGACAGATTTTAAATGTTCAAATGTGTGGTAGCAATGCAGGTGGTAGTGAGAAGTTCTCTACTTGTCTAATTGGTAAATGTGTAAGTCCTTGTTGCCTCATAGGAATCAATTGCCTCCAATGCAGTTGCGAGGCAAACAGAAAAGTTTGCATGATAACAGAATTTTTCCATTAATTTGATATTATGTATGGATAGGAAGATGGCCAGTCAGAATTGTAACATCTTCTTAATAGACCAAACCACTGAACACAACTTTTAAGGCTGTTTTCTGAAAAATGTACAGGATGTTCTTCTACCAGCATATACAAGACTATATGCAATCCCTAGCCAGGAGAATGATTTACTACTTGTGGATATACCAGAGGGAACTATTACATTTCCTTATAGGGGAAACATCAAGGAATATACATTTGCCAAAATTATGAAGTGTAATATGCTGCATGTGCTGAGAAACATGGTAGATGCCTGGGAATAAATTTCATCTTCAGTAATTTTGAACTGTTTTAGATAGACTGACTTTAGCACGCTTGGTAAAACATCCAGTGAAGTTCATTTTCATGAAGACTTAGCTTGGTCTAAGATGAAAGAGGAATCCCCAGACCATGGGCTGGTTATAGCCCCCGAGAGCATTTTTTGTGGGCCATGAAGCTGTGATGAAAAATTTGACACAAATACATATTTTAAAATTTTGTATGACGGTAAAACATGTATTGTTGAAATTTTAACCCTGAAAACCTCATTTTGAATTGATTCTCACTCATGATATCTCAATCTTTCGATTTAAACTATAATGCAGCCCACTAAAGCATTGGCAACTTCCAATGCTCTCCACTCCTCCCCTTTCCCCTCTTCCCCCCTTCCCCTCCTCCCCTTCCACCCTTCCCCTCCTCCCCTTCCCCTCCTCCAGTGGCGGATCCAAGGGAGGGGCGATGGGGGCGATCGCCCTCCCCTTGGACGACCTCATTGCCATCCACTGGATACATTCTTAAATTCATTCCTCGCAACATTCCTTATTTCTGCACCTAAGATTAACTCTGTATGACAAGGAAAAGAAAGGTTCTGATGGGGATAGGGATTTTCAAAATGTATGGTCGTCAGCAGAGGCGGAATCAAGAGGGGGGAGAGGCAATTGGGGCAATCGCCCTCCCCTTGGGAAGTTTCTGGATCTGCCCCTGCCCTCCTCCTCTTTCCCCTCCCCCTCTTCTCCCTCCCTCCTCCCAATTCATCCTCCTACCCTTCCCCCTCCTCCCCCTACCCCTCCTCCCCCTACCCCTCCTCCCCCTACCCCTCCTCCCCCTACCCCTCCTCCCCCTACCCCTCCTCCCCTACCCCTCCTCCCATACCCCTCCCCCTTCCCCCTCCTCCCCTACCCCCCCTCCCCCTTCCCCTCATCCCCCTTCCTCTCCTCCCCCTTCCCCTCCTCCCCCTTCCCCTCCTCAACCTTTCCCCCATCTCCCCCTTCTCTTCCTCCCCCCAAAGGATTTGCTACCAGTAATGTGGCTCGCCATGTAGAGAAGGTTGCCTACCCTGATATAAGGTGAAATTGAGTATCCAGCCACTTTTACATAATATCTACAACCCCTTAAGTCGGTGTGAAATTTTCACAATTCCATCACCTGGTGGGGCATTTTTGTGATTAAATTAAAAGTTGAATTTTGGATGTATCATCAAAAACATATAATGATCATCATCATCATCATCATGAGGTGTTCTGCCTCTAGGCAGGTCCCTGGCACCAGCGTTGTCTCCACTCATTTCTGTTCCTTGCCATTTCTTTCATTTCCTGATACCCTCCCCTTTCTTTCAGATCGTCAAACATTTTTATTCTTCTACGTCCCCTTTTCCTTTCACCTTCTACTGATCCTTCCAACACCATCAATAGTAAACCTTCTCCTCTCAAGATATGCCCTAACCAGTTACTTTTCCTCCTCTGAATTGTTTCAAGTAATCTTCTCCTCTCATTCACCCTTGTTAGTATTGCTTCATTCCTTATCCTATCCGTCCACTTAACCTTCTCCATCCGCCTCCACACCCACATTTCAAATGCCTCTAGTCTTTCTTTCTCTCTTTTCTTTAGCGTCCATGTTTCACACCCATAAAGCAATACACTCCAAACATAGCACTTCACAAGACGTTTCTTCAGATTTAAATCCATTTTACCACATAGTACCCGTTTTTTCCTATTAAATGTTTCTTTTGCCATTGCTATTCTTGTTCTTATTTCTTTTTCACTTCTCCAGTCTTCAGTTAGCATGCTTCCCAAATATCTATACTGTTTTACTTGCTCCACTCTTCCATCCTTTATTGACACATTCATAATCTCTCTATCACCTATTCTCATCACCTTTGTTTTCTTTATGTTCATTTTCATTCCATATTCCATCATCCTGTCTTCTAGCTTTGTAACCATTTCCTGAATATGCCTCGTTTCATCTGCCAAAATTACCATGTCATCAGCAAACCTTATACAATTTATTATTCTACCCCCAATACTAATTCCTTTATCATTCCCTATTCCATTGTCAATCATTTCTTCAGCATATATATTGAACAGGGTTGGCGATAAGCAGCAACCTTGCCTTACTCCTCTTCCTAGATCATACCATTCGGTCTGTGCATCTTTTATCCTCATAGCTGCTTTCTGTTTCATATACAGCTCCTTAATTAACCTTCTATCTTTCCAGTCTACTTTTTTTGCTTTTAGTATTTCCATCAGTTTTTCCCAGTTCACTCGGTCGAATGCCTTCTCCATATCTATGAAGCACAGACTAATTCCTTTACCCCTTTCTATATATCTCTCTCCACTCATTCTTATCAATCCTATTGCATCTCTTGTACCTCTACTCTTTCTAAATCCAAACTGTTCCTCTGCAACATTTTCTTCCATTTTGCTAATTAGTCTCCTGTTCATAACCCTAAGTAGAACCTTTGCTGCATGTGTAATTAGACTGATTGTTCTGTGTTCACTGCATTTTCTTGTTCCTTGCTTTTTCGGAATTGGAATCATAATTGTTTTGACGAAATCCTCTGGCCACATCCCCTTGTCATAGATTGCATTACACAACTTCACTATTTCTTCCAGTCCTTCCTCATTAAGACACTTAAATAATTCTATCGGTATCTCATCTACCCCCATTGCCTTCCCATTCTTCATATCCTTTATTGCTTGTAGCACCTCTATTTTCAATATCGAAACCCCTGTTTCGTCATTATTTATTTCATCCTGCTCTTCAATACGGAGATCCTTTGGTTTTTCATTTGATTTGTACAACTCCTCCATGTATTCTCTCCATCTATTAAGGACCTCCTCTTCCTTATATAGAACTTTATCTTCTTTACTTGCAATCTCTTTCACACATGCACTTGTTCTCCATCTATCCCAGGTTACATTTTTTACTTTCTTATACATCAAGTCATACATTCCTTTTCTCTCTAGATCTTCTATATCTGAGCATTCCTCCTCTAGCCATCTCTCCCTTGCTTTTTGGGTTTCTCTTCTTAGTTCATTATTCAGTTTCCTGTATTTCCTTTTTCCATCTTCATCAGTCCTGCTTTTGTATTGCCTTCTTTCTTCCATATTTTCTATCATTTCCTTTGTCACCCATGGCTTTTTTATTCTTTTTCCTTTGAAAAACCCAATAGCCTGTTCTGCTGTTTTCCTTATAGCCTTCTTTATCCTATTCCATGCTTCATCCACATTTTCCTCCGACACGTTTTCTCTTTTGATTGCCTGAGCTAATTTTTCTCCTATTCTTTCTTTTCCTACTGTGGCTATATTCTCTAAATCCCATTTCCTAACTATCTTAGCCTTCTTAACCTTCTTCAAGGCTAGTTTTATTTCGGCCATGAGGAGCACATGATCACTGTCAATGTCTGCTCCTGGAAGTCCATATGCCTTTTTTACTCCATTTCTATATCTTTCTTCCACTAGAATATAATCTATTTGATATCTGGCTCCATCTCCTGGTGATTTCCACGTGTATAGCCTTCTCTTATGATTTTCAAACCAAGTATTTGATATAAACATCCTCTTCTCTTTACAGAACTCAACAAGTCTTTCACCTCTTTCATTTCTTTTCCCTAGTCCAAATTTTCCTACTACTTGGTCTTCTCTTCCCTCTCCTACCACAGCGTTCCAATCGCCCATCACTATCTTGCAACAGTTTTTACCTTCCTCCTCCATAATATTTTCTATCTTCTCGTATATTTCTTCAACAGCCTCATCTTCATGTTGGCTGGTCGGCATATAAACTTGTATCAACAGTAGATCTTTTGGGTGCATTCCTATTCTAAGACCAATTGCTCTATCATTTACAAATATCACCCTCTGTACACAATTTGCTATTTCCTTATTCAAAATTACCCCTACTCCATTCGTTCCTCTAGTACCTCCTGAATAGTACACCGTGATGTCATCACTTTTTATTTCCCCTCTTCCTTCCCATCTCATTTCACTTAAGCCAATCATATCCATTCTATTTATTTTCATCTCTTTCTTTAAATTTTCCAACTTCCCTGCTCGTAGGAGTGTTCTAACATTCCACGTGCCAATTCTCAACTTCTTTCCAGCTTCCTTCCTTCCTTGTGTTAAACGGAACCTCTCGTGTTGTCCCCCCCGGAGATCCGAGCAGGGGACCATTTTGCCTCCGGAATATTTAACAAGAGAAGACTCCGTCATGATGCCTCTACATGGGATATATTGTGGCGGTGGTTTCCCATTGCCTTCCGCCTATATATTCAGCCGCCCCTAACATGGGGAACAGACGCTGTTTGCAGCCGCCCCTAATATGGAGAACAGACGCTGCTGCCTGTTGGTCCGCGGGAGGTATTTTATTTCCCTCCTACCCTACATATCTGTAGAGCATTCCCCTATCCGCCACCTGGGGACGCACCCTCTAGAGGTTACAGGCTCCTCCGAGGGAGGATAATGATATGATATGGAAATCATGTAATTTTTTCTGTTGAAAAATTAAATTTTATTAACAATTAGAAAGTGATTTTAAAATTTTTCATTACGTATTTTCTTTCGCTAATCCCATTGGGTATTTCTTCATAATTTTATATTTTTTTGTATCAGCTGTAGCTTGATGGAGTGGTTATCCTACTTTGGGCGTAATGGAACTCTCAGTTCAGTAAAACAATAAAATAAATGTATTATTTATCTCTATTACTGTAGATTTTTGTTAATTATACAGTAACTGGTGAAAGAAATAATTTGTTTGTTGCATTTTTTTCTAGTAATGTCAACTCATGACCTTCCATTCACTTTCGCTATTGTTTGTATGGCTACATTTCGCTGGATTGGTATTATGTATATCCTTTTTCTTGTCACTAGAGGTACTATTGTGAAATTATGAAATTATGTTCTAATATGATTCATATCATGTGTCACCATAAAGCTCCATAAAATACAGTATAACACGTCTTTTTGTGTTTCAAGATGTTTTGGACCTGAGGTTTTGGAACTGATAATATTTTGTAACATGGGTTCTTATGGGAAATATTGATTAATTTAATGTTCGTTCTATGACAAGATTTTCAGGAACAAATTAATTATGTCAATGGAGAATACACTATATTTTGAAAAATCTAATATTGATCTAATGAAGTTGAATGCATTTTTGTAGCATAAGAACTCTATAATCATTTTCTTTCCATGTTTAACTAACACAACATGTTGACAGATGTGTAGCAAACATCTCTGTACTTGGTTAGATGGCAGTATTTACTCAGTTTTGTAAATTCTTTTCCTTTCTCAAAATTTAATTGCTGGGCTTATTTTTTTATCTCCATAAGAGCAGATGGGTCATTTTTGCTATTATTGTTTTATTTTGAAAACTGAAGGTGATTTTCCATTTTAATATCATATTAAATTATTCTTAGGAAGGAGGAGATTCTGACAGTAAAGAAGAGCATGAACGTTTTGCTGAAATTGAAGAAACACTACGGCGTCATGATCCAGAGTGCTTATGGTCTGGTGATTACTCTATTCACTCTGGTAATGCAGCATCATCCGTGGTAAGAATACACATATTTTCTAAAGTTTAATCTTTTGTTGTAGAGAAAGTTTGTATGTTTGTATTTCTTTAAAAAAAAAGTTCTGTAGTAAACTTTTTCTAGTTCGAGTGCAGTAGCTGCTCTGCCATTATAATATTAACATACAGTATTTCTTTCAATTTGAACAGGAACAGGCATTCTCAATTGGCACTGCCACACCGAAACCTTCAAGTGCCTTTGTCCAAAATTTCACTGCAGCCCTTCATAAAGATTATAAAAATATTCTTTGATGGCTAATAACGAAATAATAGCGATCCTTTATTATCACCTTTTATCAAGTAATATAGGACAAAAATAAGTTGAATAAAAGGAAAAAAATTATATAAATATTTAGATTGTAAAGTTAACATTGGCAATTTCCTTCCTCCGAACTAAGCACCTGTGTGCAATGCATGCTTTGCTCACCCCACAACACTGCTCTGTTATTAGGTAAATTGGGGAACTCTAGTGGCTAAATTAAAGGTTGACTAAACTAGATGCGCATTTCATCTACAAAGCGGCTATCCTCCATGGATATTCACAGAGAGTATATTTTATTTTCGAATCTTCTATCGCTGAATGACCACTCCTGATGTCTGCCTTGTATCCAATATGCACATTTTCCCGGTGTTTTAGAGCTATATCTAATTTATCAACTGTATTCCAATGACATAATGAGCTTGATAATTCTTTTTTTAAGCAAATCTATCTCGACTTTCTTTGCAAAGATAGCAATGAAATCAAAGACACAGCTGGAAGATAGGCACTTAGGGGCCATCCTTAAATGATGTCACAGCATTTTTGGGATTTTTGACCCCCCCTCCCCCCTCTGTCACAAAGTGTCACATAGAGCTTCACCCCCCCCCCTCCCATGTCACTAAGTTTTCACACAGTCCCTTAAGAAAGGAAGATTTTTTGTATATAACTAGAGTTAACAGACTTCAATTGCTAATTCTAATTACGATCTGATACAAAAAATGTGTACTCAAGTATTTAGCTCTAATATTTTTATTTCTCATGTTTTTAATTCCAGTGTTTTTATATTGTTTGTCACTCATTTTTTCTCTTTATTGACATTTATTTTTATTGAAGTAGATTATGGATAATGTTTTTAGTATTTTACTTAGACATACTAACTGTAGGTATAGGTCTGTTGTAATCAAAATTATTCAAGCATTGTAAATAAAAATAACGTTTATTAAAAAATATTGAGTGCAGTACATTTGACATTTAAACATCCTAAACAGAAATATAGAGCCTGACTTAGGACTCAAATGATATTATAAATTAAGAACATTGTGACTGGAAAGAACATTTTTTTCTGCGGTAAAAAGAAAAGCAAATATGTACAGTACAATAAAGTAAAAGACTAAAGTATTACAATAACAATCGTGAGTTGGCACAGTTCATCCTTGTCATCAGAGGACAGATTATCGAAACTTTCTTCCGGCAATGATTTTGAGGCAAATGATAATGACGGAGTGGAAGATGAAAAAGATGTTGACGGACTTGATGTTTCCAAGCTTCCTCTGCTCTGGCACCAAAATTCACCTTCCAGCTTTCACTTCAATTTCTTTACTGAGTGCCTGCCTACATAGTGTACCGAATAGGTGTAAGAGAGCATCTTGGAGTGGAACATTTGGACTTCAAAACGGCGGTGCAATTTACACTCTCCTTCAAAGGGCATTTTCTCGTAAACGACGTCGAGTATATAGCACACTATGACAACAGGTAACTGAGCGTGATACCGGAAATGAGGAACATACGAGTGGGATTCATTACATTGTAGGATTTACGGTTTCCTTGCGGCTGCTACCGTCTTAGCAGACAATGTAGCCGCTTGCGCGTGATGAGCCATTCACAATTTTTTGAGCGTATATCGTAATTTTTACGTACAATAAGCTTCTTTTCTGATTTTTTTTTGCTCATGAAAAAGTTTTAACATTCTTATCTCGATGACTCTCGGATTGCGATTTTCAAAGGACATTTTCTCGTAAACGACGTCGAGTTGGCACCTAGGTAGAAATAGGAGTCCGTTATTTTGCATATCATTTCATTCAACAAAGTCGCAATCCGATACGAGTGTCACACCTTGGGGACTTCCCTTGTGAGACATGTCAGCTGATTACTCTGATCCCGATGACGTAATGCCTGTCCCCTCTCCGTCTACCTTATCTAGCAGTTCAACTCTTCGTTGTGCTGCCTGCCTGTTCGACGATCACTGTGTAAACCTGGTGCATTTGTGAAAAATATTCTTTCTACTATTTTTATTTTTACATAAGAGAAAAACGAAAATCATGGCAGAAGTGAAATCTTTAGAATGAAAAAAAATTTGTAATGATGAAATATCTGTCTGAAAAATGAATGTTTTTAAGGTGAAATGAAATGCTTGCAGTATGCAAGCACCTTTTACTAGTATATAATGATGTTATATCCTCCTCCTCCTCTGTAAGAAACGTCAATATATAATGATAGGAGGATAATAATGTTTAGGCACTTCCAGATGAGCTGGAGATTCGAAATTTTTTTCATAGGTAGGATTTTGTGCAAAACCGACTAGAAAAAACGAAAATCTTGAAAAAGTACAAAAATGCGGCCGCTACTAATTCGCAATTGTTTAAACAAAATTTCAAGGTTTATGTATTTCCGATTATGCTACGAAGCTGAAATTTTTTTTAGGCGTAGGATTTGTAAAATACCGAAATAGGAATTTATAGAAATTCTGATATTTTAAATTGTTGGGCAGTTAAAAATTCATAAAATTTAAACAAAGCGGTAAATGTTTAGACACTACGCGGAGAGATAGGGAGGTAAATATTTTAAATCGTTTAGAATTTAGTCTATGTAAACGAATAAACATTTCAATTTATCCATCAATTAGTTATTGCGGCCGTTAAAAATTATTTAAATTTTAACGATTAGAAAAATGTTATTTCACTTCTAATTTTCGTATAAATTTAAAATTTTACAGAAATATGTGGCATTATTAACCCAATGTGGGAAAAGTATAATATTCTTAAAATTGTGAAAATTAGTGATTGTTTAACTCCATTATTTTTCTATGATGATAAAACGAAAACCGGTCCCAAGGAGAAATCTTTAGAATTAAAGAAATATTCTCACGATGAAATATCTCTCTGAAAAATTAATATATTTTCAAGGTGAGATAAAATGCTTGCAGTATGCAAGCACCTTCTACTAGTTACATATATAGACGTTCCTTATAGAGGAGAACAATATAACATACATGTAGAAGTTGCTTGCATTATGCAAGCATTTCATCACGCCGTAAAAAACATTCATTTTTCTGATAGATATCTCATCATAGGAAATATTTCTTTAATTTAAAATATTTCTCCTCGGGACCGATTTTCGTTTTTCTTTATGGAAAAATAATGGAGTAAAACAATCACTAATATTTGCAATTTTATTAACATCGTAATTTTTCCACATTGGCCTACACTGTCTGTAAGGAATGTCTATATATAATGACTAGTAGAAGGTGCTTGCATTCTGCAAGCATATCATCTCACCTTGACAAAACATTCATTTTTTAGGCAAGTATTTCATCATTACAAATATTTTTTTAATTCTAAATATTTCTCCTCTGGACCGGTTTTCGTTTTTTCATTATAGAACACTAATGGAGTAAAAATTTTTTTGCAATTTTAGGAATATTATACATTTCCCACATTAGGTTAATAATGCCATACATTTCTGCCAAATTTTAAATTTAAAGTACAATTAGAAGTGAAATAACATTTAACTAATTGTTTAAATTTAAATATTTTTGAACGGCCACAATAACAATTTCATGGTTACGTTGAAATGTTTATTCATTTTTATAGACTTAACTCTAAATAATTTAAAACACAACACACATTTCTGCTAAATTTTAGATTTGTAGCACATTTAGAAGTGAAATATCATTTATCTAATTGTTTCAATTTAAATAAATTTTTACGGCCGCAATAACAATTTTATGGATAAATTGAAATTTTGATTCATTTTATTTAGACTAATCTCTAAATACTTTTAAAAAATTCAGATCCCTTTCTCGCCTCATGGTATCTAACCATGTACCTATTTGTTTAAACTTTAAGAATTTTTAACTACCAAACAAATTAAAATATTAAAATTTGTGTTATCCCTATTTATATATTATATATATTTATCCCTATATATATCATTATATATACCTATGAAGGAAGGATAAAACTCCAGCCAAAAACAAGTGGTATTAGCCCGATGCATTTCGCCCACTAAGTGGGAATTTTCTAGGGCGATGTTCCTTCGACAGCAACCAGTGTCGAAATAACAATTTCGCAATTACCATTTCACCGTTACATAATCAGTTTTCTCAGGGATTAAAGCTGTGGAAATATAAATTACCTGATGTGCTTAAAATATGTTTTACCAATATAACTTCCTTCCCTTCTACCTCTGGTTTTAATTATGCTTGGAATCACTGTCTTTCATCATCGGAAATCTAATAACTCATGTAGAAAGAATTTAAGGAGACAATTACGTGACTGGTTCTCATGTGAAATCGTGTTAAATTACAATGTAAAATGTTTTACTTGGTGTGTTGTTACCTGCCGTATACATTGTAGCCTGAATCGGCCTTGAGGCGCCAAATTTCAATACAGCCAGGCCGGCAGGCTGTGTCATGTAGAGCAGCGCCTTAAGTCCAGAACACGCTCCTAAATTTGTAAATGTCATAAGTCCGGTGCATCATAAGTCGGAGCATCATAAGTCGAGGACTGACTCTATTTCTGTAACTAGGTGTGCTGTTTATGCTCTGCTAGTGTGATTTACATATGAGATTTTGAAGTTTTCACTCAAAAGGTTTCATATTCCCATCTCTAAGTACACCACCTTTTAGAACTTCTTGAATAATTGGTTCCGGAAAACTGACATGAAATGCAAATTCGCCAAGTGCATCCTATTTTCCCATAAGATGCCATATTATTATGATAGATTGGTTCTCAGCCAACATAAAAAATTCACTTTTTTGTCATAAATAATGCAGTTTAACAGAAAATAAAAGAAAACATAACCACAAATGAAAACTTATAATTATAAAGCGGAAAAAAAATTATAATTACCCTCAAAATGCGTAATAGCAAATGAAAACCTAGCAAAACAAAGAGATTACACTTCTTTCCATGCTTATACAGTTTACCTCCAACACAATTTTGCATGCGATTTTTTATCTCCTTTTCTTAATTCTAAGGAAATGGTTTAATTTAAATTGAACTACTGAAATGTAATGTTCAGTACGTCATGCACGAAGTTTTTCCTGGTTTCTGCAACAAACATTTCCAAGCTGCAAAAAAACACTAGTACCGTAAATGCTCGCATATGATGCACACTTTTTTTTTGAATTATTTGAGTTAAAAATTAGGATGCGTGTTATACGAGGGTACATAATCTTCCTATTTTCATTTGACCCCATATTTCCACAATTTTGGCACATTAATTACTGCCCGGGTATCCTCATATTTTTCTTGGTGATTTTTATGAAAAGTAAGCTAGATAATGGTAAAAATTTATTAACTAATTCTATAAACATACATTAATTAGATATGAAAAGAATCAATTCAGTATTTATTCATTTTAAAAGCCTAGAAATTCTTTGTCATTTGACCACTTTTCTTTGATGTTGATATCGGAATCGTCATCTTCGGTATCTTTCATATCCTCCATTGCCGTGGCGTGGGGATGCCACAAGACTTCGCCGGTAAAAGACAAAAATTGAAATGAGGTGACATACAAACAAACAGACAAATGACTTTATTAGGGTGAAATTGAGACTATGTAGTCCCTTCTTACATTTAACATACGTGTTAGGACCAGAGGATACTTGACTGCCATAGTGTCAAAGGACAAGAGAGATGTTCACATGCTGACAAATTTGCATGATCCACCAGAAGGAAACTTCCATGATGACAGCGGAAATGCTCTGAGGCCTGTTATAATCGAGAACTATAACCACCACATGGTGTATGTGGATAAAGGGGTAGAATTATAGCCCTGCATGGGTACGATATTTTCCACCCGTACCCGCAGACTACTAACCCGAATCCAACCCATACCCGCAGGCTTGCACCTGCACAGAAGGTCTACTTGTCCGACCCGACCCATATTTTTTAACTGTCTCGTCCTCGAGACACAAATCCGTAGCAAGAAATTGTGAAAAAATAAAAATATTACTTCTGAGTCAATCATTTATTTTGTATAAATTGAAATGAAATGCAATTGTACATAAACATTAATTTTTAAGATCGAAAAGGGTATTTAATGTATCTAAAATTTATTTTTACTAAAATTACAAATTTTACAAAATAATTTAATTGAAAAAAGAAACATTAATTAATAGTACCCGGAGACTTAAAATGACTATTTAAAAATAGGACATCATCCACGTTTGCGGGACCTAAGCGGTTTCTTCTTTCATTAACAACATGTCCCGCCAATGAAAAACACCTCTCTGATGGAGCACTGGTCGCTGGTATTGCAAAAATACGATTCGCTAAAATACTTCAATTTGGCCAACAATTCTTTTGCTTATCCCACCATTTCGTCAAATCTAAATTATTAGTAATGTCGTCAGATAGTTTTAAGTCGATATATGAAGTCAATCCGTCTGTAGAAATATGATCATTTGCTGTGTCTGTATCCATAAACTGAACTAAGGTGTCTGATATTTTATACCTTTTCATCGGTTGTTCTACAAGCATACACGGATTCGATTTCATATCCCTTCTCCTTTTTAATGTTATCAATACATACTTTATTTTTCTCATAGATTTCATACTTTTCTTCAGTTTTTAACATTTTCAAACTCTTTACAAGGGGGTGAAGATAAACAGAAATTTTATGAATGTGCTGAATTTCCACATTTTCTAAATAATAAGTTTTACCTGAAGCTTTTAAAAGTTTCATGATGTTAGATACTGTTGAACCTATTTCTAAATGAACGTTTATTTTCAAATGCCAAAAGTAAACCAAAAATATTGTTGGATATTTTTCTCCTTCCAATTCAATCAATGCTTTCTGGAATGGATTGAGGTATTCTAATAAATCTTTCTTTTCAACCTCACAAATCATATCTCATCTTTTTTTCAATTAAAATATTGTAAATAACCTCCCAGTTTGCAAGTATTCAAGAGATCATATAAAGAATTGAATTCCAACGTGTCTTGACGTCTCCTTTCAATGTAAATTTCCGCACACCTTGTAAGCCTGATTGTTTAAAGTATTTCAACATTTTTCTGCACTTCTGAATTACAGCAAATGATGTTTCATTAGAAGAAATAGCAATATCTACAACATTATTTATTAAGTGTGCCGCACAATTGATTTTATTGAAAATTTTCAATGCAGCTTTAATATTTGTTCCACGGTCACCGACAAAAGTAAAATTCTTCAAGTTACAATAGACACCGTAATGTTTTAAAATTAGAAACAATTCATTCCTTATATGCTTGCCAGTTTTCTTTTCGTCAGGATCAAGATGTTTAGTGCACAGAACACAATTGCATAATATGGCATTCTTTACATAGTGTAATGTGATCCCTAAATAACTGACATTTTTGTAATTATCTGTCCACAAGTCCAATGTGATCCCACCCCCCATTGTACCTATGTAGGATTTTAGTTCTTGAATTAGCTCTTCTCGAGCTTTCTGAGCCACTGAATTAAGATTTCTCGAAATAGTTGTTGTATGTGGTAGCGCATCTTCTAAGTGAAAATAACATTTTTTTATTTTCATTATTATTTCTAAAAAATTTTTAAACCCATCTCCTGACACTTATCGCATAAGGTCTCAAATCTCTAAATACAAGTTTGACACAGCCATCTAAAACCTTTTTTTTTTCTTTTCATCTGATAATTTTGGTAAATCGCATTTTTTCGGAACAAGAAAATTTGTAATTTTGTAATTTGTAATTTTGTTATTTTCACACTTGTGTCACAATAAACTTGATGTTCCCAGCTTCCTATTATCATAATGGTGAACATTTTTACAACTACTGCAAGCGATTGTCTTCGAAATCAGTTCGGCCTTTTCATCTAAAATTTCACAGAACCTTTCCCAAATTTTGGATTTGGTATTTTCTTTTCTTCTTACAGTGTACTCTAACCTCAAAACTCAGTATTCATTGTTCAAATCTGAAGGGAAGATAAAAGTAATATTTCGATTAAAATTAAGATTTATAATATGAAAGATTCTTTAACTTATAACTGACAATTTTACATCATCTGGCATTGGTTCCTTTTAAGGGTGTGGTAGATTGATATTCTGTCACAAAAGCCAAGATCACATGTAACTCACCAATGTAACTTTAGAAAATAACTGTCATTCCTTTCTCTCTCAAACATTGTATAAAATAATACAACTCACACGCGATTATTTGACGAAAAAATACTATATATTTGAATTTTTAAATAACATAAAGAATGCTGATAGGCACTCTTATATGTAACCACGTCTCTTCAAAAGCGAATTCACAAAGATGGATGTTACTTGCATGAATGGGGCAAAACCACCTGGTAAAGGGAGAGTTCTCACACAAAACAATCCATCATAATTAAATTGTTTTTCATGATCAGCCTCTTCACTCTTTTTCACCCCCCTCCCCACATGCTCTTCTACTAAATGTAATAGACAATCGTTTGTCAATTGCAACTTTGTATCTATTTATATAATAAAAGGAATCGTTTTTTTCTTCAGACAATTTTCTTGACATGATACACAAAGCCTGCAATCTGCCGACCTGCATAAATTGCATATTTGTGTCTCCCTATATAACATTACTTCTGACCGCGAGGGTGGACTTAACTAGCAGTAAAAAGCACGTGAAATGTTCCTATGCCTACATTGGTGAGGCAAATTGATTTGGAATTAAAACTAGTTTTCGTACTCGCTCTTTACCCGCACTGGTGCCTTTTGTGTCCGAACCCAACCCGTACCCGCAAGGAAGCACTATATACCAGAACCGACCCACAACTTTCGCTGCGAGTACCCATGGGTCGGACAAACTGCGGGTATGCAGGCCTCTAGATAGAATAGCAAACAGCTACACCATCAGTCGCTGCACATGGAGGTAGACAAAAAAAAACTATTTTTCCACTTTGTCAACCTCACAGTCCTCAATAGTTGGACCCTCCTCACGTCATGTGGTGGCTCATTTTCGCATCAGCAATTTCATCATTCCCTCATATGGCAATTGGTTGAAGAAGGTGCTAGGGCTCTTTCAGTTCCAGCTAGAGGAAGGGGTCGACGTAGTCATAGTGGGACTCAGATAAAGCGTTTAGAGTTCAAAGACAATAAAAATTGGCCGGTTATGGGGAACCGCGTGCGATGCCGTATGTGCTCCACGAAAGGAAAACAAACGCAGACAAATTAAAAATGTAAGGTGTGTGACGTAGGATTGTGTGTTGCTCCTTTCTTTGAGGAGTATCACACTAGCCCAACAATTTAGGATACCAGGATTGCAATAGCTGTGAAGTGAGTAGGAGCCATGCCACCAAAAAGTGAGTAAACATCTTTGTTTTTAATTTTTTTGTTTACATCAATTTTATATACCCATATGATAAACCAGAGCATTTATTTCCTCTACTAAGCAAAAACCACGTCATTCTACAATATATTTATTGTCAACTGCTTTTTATTTGAACATTTTATCACCAATAGATCTTGATATATACAATATTTTTCAAATAGATAAAAGAAAAAGTTAAATACCCTTGAGAAACTCGGGCATTGCATGCATGCAATTTCAAGTTTATGTTCTCATTTATTGTCTATATCAATTGTTTTTATGAAATTATAGCTGTTATTTCCATGGAGACTCAGAAAAACATCTATTTTATAATTAAAATCCACCAAAAAGAAAACTTTGTGTAATTATTTTAACCTCTATAGAAAGACTGAAAAATAAGGCTGGTCCCTTGAGGTTCTGTCTCTTGCAGGTTTTACTGTAATACTTTGTTTGGACTAATCATTTCTTGCCTTCTAATTCATCGCAAAACCTCCAAATCTGCTGTAGATACAACTGTTCGACTACTTTATATGGATTTAGTACTCCTTCCATTCCCCCAATCTCTCCCAAGCCTCAATCTTTCCCATAGATTGATTACTTATTATTCCTTCCCCCCCTTTTATTTTTGTGTTCTCATTGGCGGTTTCTTCACACAACTTTTGTTTCCTCCCATTGGTAGTTCATCCCCATAGGTTTTCTTTATCAAGTGTATCTTAGTGATATATTGTACCTGAAGATGACGTTTAACCACTGAAACCCAGGTCATGTTTCTATTAAATAAAGTGGATTTTTTTACAAAGTGAATTTTATTTTCTTTCATTTTAATTATGCAACTCCACAAAGTTAACCTGAAACAAGTTTTATAAATGAATTAAGCTTAATTTTGTTATTTAAAATTATTAAAATATTTAGTAATTATTAAATTCCATACTAAACAAAATTGATTCAAACTATATATATTTTGTTATTATCCCTTTATTTTTGTTTATTAGGATGGTTTTTGCTGTTATATGACTAGTTATAAATTATTTCACTTGCATAAAAATGTTTTGATATGCTAATAGCAAGTTCTGGGTGTCCAAAAAAAAATATTTTTTATTTTTCAGTGTTTTAAAATAAACTATAATTAAAACATTTTAACTTGGGAGCCTTTTAACTCCTAATTTATCAATACTTAAGTGCTTATGTTAGAAATTGTTTTCAGCTGTTAGAAAAGCTTGATAATTTTCTAGTGAATAATAGTAATATTACTTTGCAGTACATATTATTTTTTACCTAATGTATACCGTAAATACCTGCGTATAATGTGCACCTTTTTTTCGAAATATTTGAGTTAAAAATTAGGATGGGTGTTATGTGAGGGTACATAAACTTCCTATTTTCATTTGACCCCATATTTCCACAATTTCAGCACATTAATTACTGACCGGGTATGCTCATAATTTTATTGGTGATTTTTACAAAAAGTAAGAATAGTAAAAATTTATTAACTAATTCTATAAATATAAATTAATTAGATATGAAAAGAATGAATTCAGTATTTATTCATTTTGAAAGCCAAGAAAATCTTCGACCAGACCATCCTTCTTTGATGTTGGTATCAAAATCGTCATCTTACGCATGATGTCACCCTATACCGGCGCCAGGCCTGATGGTGAGGTACTGGTACTACTTACAATTAGAAACAATGGCAGTTGATGCCTTTGAGTACACTGGGAGTTGATAAGGACTGCATAACCTTACAGAGGTGGGAGGGTTTGTGTACTCTTATGAACCAATGAGCTATGCCGGCGGGAGATAATTCTCCTGGTAGGACCATCCAAGCCGGAAAGGTCTGAAGGGAAGAGTCAGACTAAGAAGCAGTGTTGGGGGTTTTACATCCCCCTGTGCAAGGGCAGCAGCTTGCACAGTACCTCTGTAGGTGATGATCATGTGAATCTGAACAGCTACATATGGGTAATCACTCTGTGAAACTGTGATGAGGAAAGAAAGGAGAAATTACCTCATTATATATCCCATGATAGGCTGAAAAGCTGCAAATACCTCTATGGATCTCTCTGGGGTAAAATATTCCGGAGGTAAAATAGTCCCCCAATCGGATCTCTGGCTGGGGACTACCCTAGGGGATGCACAGAGGAAATGTAACATTAATAGGAAAGCAAGTGGTGAGAAATTAAGAATAGGTACATGGAATGTTATGACTATGAATTCAGGGAGTAAACTATAGAGCTTAAAAAGGGAAATGAGAAGGAATAATGTAGGTATAGTAGGTCTTAGTGAAGTTCGGTGGGAAGGAGAAGGCGAGATAAATTCAGACGAATTTAAGATTATTTACTCAGGAGGAGAGAATAAGGAAAGGGGAGTGGGGATTATAATGAGAAAAGAGAGAGCTGAAAGAATTAGCAAGGTAGTGATAGTTAATGATAGATTAATAGCCGTAAAACTTCAGATGGAGCCAGTGGAAATGCTTATAATTCAAGTGTATATGCCAACGACTAATGCTGGTGACGACGAAGTAGATGAAATGTATGAACAGATTATGGAGATATTGGAGGAGGAGGGAAAAGGAAGGGTCAACGCCATAGTAATGGGAGACTGGAACAGTGTAGTCAGAGATGGACAGGAAGATAACATAGTGGGAAAATATGGACTAGGGAAGAGAAATGAAAGAGGGGAGAAACTTGTTAAATTCTGCCATAGAAATAGATTGATTGTAACTAATACATGGTTTAAGCATCACAAGCGGAGACTTTACACATGGAGAAGCCCAGGAGATCAGAGACGATACCAGATAGATTACATACTAGTCAATGAAAGATTTAGAAATAGCATTAAAAATGTGAAAACATTGCTAGGGGCAGATATCGATTCTGACCACAACCTTTTGGTGGCAGATACACAATGTAGACTGAAGAGCATTATGAGAAACAAGAGTTTACAAGAAATGGAACTTAGAGGAACTCCTTAAAAACAAGGAGGCTATCATGACAGAGCTGGAGGAAAGGTTGGGGGAGAGAGCTGAAGAAATTAGGAAGAATGTAGATGAGGAGTAGAGATACATCCATAGCAACATTAAAGATGTAATGGAAAAGAAGGTAGGAAAGGTAATGGGTGAAAGAATCACTGGATCACAGCAGCCATGCTGCAAAAAATGGAAGAGCGGAGAAAGTGGAAGAACATAAACACTGAAGAAGGCCAAAGAAAATACAAGGAGTTAAATAATGCTTTAAAAGTGTGAAAGAATTTGTAGAACAGACCTCATGTATAGCAAAGCATGGGAACTATTCAAGAAAAAGGCAAGAAAGATAGGACGTAAAGGAATCATGAACAAAAGTGGTAAAATAGTCTTGGAGCCAGACAATGTAAGGAATGTCTGGAAAGAATACATGGAGGTGCTGTATGACAAAGAAGGAAAGCCAAGAAATATTGAAATAAATGAAAAAGAGGATGTGGAAAAAGATCAGCTAGGACCAAGTATTCTCGAGTCTGAAGTTAAAAGAGCAATTGATGACATGAAAAGAAGGAAGGCTGTTGAGAGTGATGATATACCAGTGGACATTCTTAAGGTTTTGGGGTCGAAAGCAGTTAAGCAACTAACAAAATTTTTTAACCAAGTATATGATACTGGCATATGGCCTGAAGATTTTTTAGATGTTGTGATGGTACCACTGGAGAAAAAGAACAATGCAAAATGTTGTAAGGATTACAGAACTATTAGTTTAATTTCTCATACAGCTAAAGTTCTAACTAGAATAATAATAATAACCAAAAGAATTGAATGTAAAATAGAAAAGGAGCTGCAAGATAATGTTTGGTTTCAGGAGAGGAAGAGGGACTAGAGATGCTATAGGATGTATGAGGATGATGATAGAAAGAGCGCTAGAAGTCAATAAAGATATGTATTTTTGTTTTGTAGATTGGGAGAAAACATTTGGCTGAGTGAAATGGGTTAAAATGCTGGGTATTTTAAACAAAATTGGAATAGATTGGAAAGATAAAAGACTGCTTAGAAACATATACTTTGATCAAAAGATTAGAGTCAGGGTTGAAGGAGAAGAAACAGAAAGTACTTCAATAGGGAGGGGAGTAATGCAGGGTTGTCCTATTTCACCAGCGATGTTTAATATTTATGCCGAAGCAATAACAGAAGAAGCGTTGATGGAAGAGAAAGGATTTAAGATAGGAGGTAAAAGTATTACCACCATTAAATACGCAGATGATCAGGGCTAAATTGTAGAATACGAGAAAGAGCTTCAGATGATGACAGACAGACTAGTGGAGGTTGGCCAACAATATGTAATGAAGATCAATGCAGAAAAAACGAAAGTCATGGTGGTTTCAAAGGAACATAAAGAATTAAATATAATGGTAAATGGCCAAAAATTGGAACAAGTAAGTAGTTTCAAATATCTTGGCAGTATTTTAGCGCAGGATGGAAGTAGTACACAGGGCATCAGAAGTAGGATTGCAATGGCATAAGCAGCATTTAACGAGAAGAAGGAGCTTCTCACAAGCAAGAAAATAAATTTAGAAACAAGGAAGAAATTAGCAAAATGCTACATATGGAGCATAGCTCTTTATGGTGCAGAGACGTGGACAGTAAGGAGAAAGGAGGAAAAATATTTAGAATGTTTTGAGATGTGGGTATGGAGGAGAATGATGAAAGTGAAATGGACAGAGAGGAAGAGAAATGAAGAAGTATTAGAAATGGTGGGAGAAGATATGATGCTAATAAAAACAATCAGGAAAAGAAAATCAAATTGGATAGGGCACATATTGAGAAGACAGTGTTTACAAAGGAAGATCTTATAAGGAAAAATTAGTGGAAGAAGAGGAAGAGGGAGAAAAAGAATAGGAATTTTAGATAATATAAAGCAGGTATATAATACTTATAGAGATAAAAGAGGCTTATAGGGAGAGAGAGAAATGGAGGCAGCGATTCAGTTAAAACCTGTCTTCGGACAGGAGCATGATGAATGAATGGATAGTATTCTAATAAGGTTAAAACTGAAGGTTGGGCGAACCCGTCCACCTCAGGCGTGACTAAAACATATGTAAAAAACTTCGACAATTATCATTATTCCTCCAATTTTTTAGCTCAGACTATGTCATATGCCATACTATGAAATTAATATAATTGGACTATTGTGTATATCCTAATATCACCTTGTAAGTAAACAGAGTATGTACTGATTGAGTTAGCTGACATTCTTATGGAACGTTATTCGAAAATTTAATTTCGCACTTTTGTTATGTTACCAA
>JAJPWW010000592.1:17500-21889 GCA_028673005.1 Tanypteryx hageni | reverse complement strand
AACTAGGGCGGTATCTGATCGCCTTCGAACCTCTAACTTTCGTTCTTGATCAACGAAAACGTTCTTGGCAAATGCTTTCGCATCGGTTCGTCTTGCGACGATCCAAGAATTTCACCTCTAACGTCGCAATACGAATGCCCCCGTCCGTCCCTATTAATCATTACCTCGAGTTCTGAAAACCAACAAAATGGAACCGAGGTCCTATTCCATTATTCCATGCACACAGTATTCAGGCGACCAACGGCCTGCTTTGAGCACTCTAATTTGTTCAAAGTAAACGTGCCGGCCCACCAAGGCACTCAATGAAGAGGACCAAAGAAGGATAACGGAGCCTTTTACAGCCCCACCGGCAGGACGTCCGGACCGGCCAGTTGAACACCGACAAGCAGCGAACCGACCGTCCGAGACACACCTCCGACTACGAGCTTTTTAACCGCAACAACTTTAATATACGCTATTGGAGCTGGAATTACCGCGGCTGCTGGCACCAGACTTGCCCTCCAATAGATCCTCGTTAAAGGATTTAAAGTGTTCTCATTCCGATTACGGGGCCTCGGATGAGTCCCGTATCGTTATTTTTCGTCACTACCTCCCCGTGCCGGGAGTGGGTAATTTGCGCGCCTGCTGCCTTCCTTGGATGTGGTAGCCGTTTCTCAGGCTCCCTCTCCGGAATCGAACCCTGATTCCCCGTCACCCGTTACAACCATGGTAGGCGCAGAACCTACCATCGAAAGTTGATAAGGCAGACATTTGAAAGATGCGTCGCCGGTGCTGGGACCGTGCGATCAGCCCAAAGTTATTCAGAGTCACCAAGGCAACGGACGGACGAGCCGACCGATTGGTTTTGTTCTAATAAAAGCGCCCCTTCCATCACTGGTCGGGGCACGAGGTTCATGTATTAGCTCTAGAATTACCACAGTTATCCATGTAAGTGTGGGTAAGATCCAAGGAACCATAACTGATTTAATGAGCCATTCGCGGTTTCACCTTATTGCGGCTTGTACTGAGACATGCATGGCTTAATCTTTGAGACAAGCATATGACTACTGGCAGGATCAACCAGGGAGCCTGCGTGCGTTCGCGCGCACGCGCGTGCGTGCCGCGGCGGCGGAGACAAACGCCCCGGGGCCCGAGAGCCCTCGTGGAGCGCCACGCGCAGAAAGCGATCATCATCATCGGTTCGGGATCGCCCGAGACATTCCCGCCCCGGCGCCCCCCGAAAGGGGCGCGGAGTCGAGGGAGTGATTTGAAAAGTTCCCCGAGTCGTTGCGTTCCAACTCTTGTGCGGAAAGCGAAAATGAGAGAGTGCCGCATCGGTGCGCGAGTGGCGAGCCCTTTCGGGTCGCCCTCGGCACGCGGCAAGCTGAGCGGGTGGAGCTCCTCGAGAACGGGATGCTCCCTATAGTAGTCAAACAGCGCGAGCGCGCGCCCGTCGCCGACCCCCGCCCGCCGAGGACCGCCGGAGAAAGTCCCTAAGCGCGCCGGCCCGGACGGGCCCGTTTGCGACCGCGGCAGGTGAATTCGCCTCGTGCGAAGGGGGACGCCCTCTTAAAAGACCGGGAACGCAGCGGTCACCGAAAGGGTAGGTGACGATCGACCCTCGCTTCGATTCCCGGCACTCGGACGCGGACTTTTTTTTGAGATTATGCCCTTTGATTCCGAGGCTCGCGTTCGCCGAAGGCCGGCCGGCCCACCCTCCCGGCGATCGCGTCGTCACCGGCCGCGCAAGGGAAAACGCCGTCCCTCGGCCGGTGCCCCGCCGGCGACCTACCACGCCGCTCGAGCAAGCCCGGAGACCTACCACGCCGCTCCAACTGCGATGGAGCGAAACGATCGCCAATTTTTGCATTCTTAGGAATATCGTGCACACGACACATTTCTGCCGAATTTGGAGTTTTTCACCACACTCTCGGAAGTTAAATGTTAAAACCGAAATAATTTCCGAATAACTCGCGAATTTCGGCTGTCAAACTCTCCTCGTAGGAGCTGAACATTAACCCTTTCGTTAAAACTTTAAGAATTTTTAACTTCAGGACAAATGGAAATATCGAAATCGGAGTTGTCCCTATCAGATCATGTTTCGGAATTCTACCCGTAAAGGGACTTTCAGCTCCGCAGCGCATTCGAAAATACGAAAACGTTGAAAAGTTGTTTAAACAATTGCGAATTGTTATTAGCGGTCGACTTTTTTTAACTTTTTAAAAATTTCCTTTTTTTCTACGTGTAATCGCCTGCATAATGATACCGAGAACTCGAACGTGCGGCATATAGTTTTCAAGATAAAAGTTATCGAACTTTAATGTACAAATGGGGTTAAATCGACCCCTAGAAACTGACTATTTTAAAATTTTCGATTTTTGTAGTCGGTTGCGAGAATAGTCGTATAATCTTGCAAAATTTCAGCTTCCTAAGCTTATTAGATCGCGTTCCCCCACGCTAACTTATGGGAGATATTCCGGGGTCTCTGGAGTCGAACCCAAGACACCGTGAGCAAAAGCGACGACAATTCCCGATAGATATTGCGGCCATCTAGCGACACTGAAAATTTCAACCTCCGAGCTTACCGGCAAGTGCACGAAATTAATTCACAGAAATTGCGCTTTTTGTGTCTTCTGTCGTGGGAAAAGACGCGAATCTCGTCGTTTGCCGACCAAAAACAAATGAATGACGACGTATATATATAGAACAGTATGATACCGATTTTCAGGCACTTCCGGATGAGCTGGAGACTCGAAATTTTTTCCTTGGGTAGAATTCTTCGCGGAGCCACCCAGGAAAAAACAAAATCTCGAAAAAGTTCGACGACGCGGACGCAAAAAATTGGCAATTGTTTAAACAAATTCTCATAGTTTATGCACTTCCGCTCGTGCTACGCAGCTGAAATTTTTTTTGCAGGTAGAATTCCAAAAAAGAACCAGATAGAGACCACCACGATTTCGATATCTTAATTTGTTCGGCAGTTAAAATTTCTCAAAATGTTTAAACAAATAGAAAACTGTTTAGGTACTGGGGGATGAGCTAGGAAGCTGAAATTTTCAAATTATTTACAAAGTGGTGAACTTTCACGAACAAACGTTTCGATTTCGCCATACATCAATTGCGGCGGCCGTTAAAAATTATTTAAGTTTTAAACAATTGGAAAAATACCGTTTCACTTCTAGAAGTGCCACAACTTCAACATTCTGCTGAAACGCGTAGCATTAGTATCCCGCGATGAAGACGCTGTAAAATGTTCGAAATTGGGACATTTGGGGATTGTTTTAGACAATTGTCGCGAGGCGTGGGAAAACGGAAATCTTTGGAATTAAAGGAATATAGGCGATGACGAGACGTCTGCCTGAAAAACGAATGTTTCTTCGAGGCGAGATGAGATGCTCGCAGCAAGCAAGCGCCAACTATAGCAGTAACACGTAGATGACGACCTGCGCAGACATACCCCCACTCCCGCTTACTCTCTCCCCCTTCCTCGCGGTTGCCAGCTGTTGCTACTTGTGATATTTTCCTGTCCTCCCCCGTTGTTTTTTACGTGTTTGACTTTTGCTTAGCTCTTGGACATTCTTTTTGGACTTCGATTTTGATTTTTGCTTTGGTGGGATTGCTTGTGTGGAATGGCCAGGACATCTAAATCGTCATCAGTCCGAGGCAGGCCTCTCAGGAGCCAAGCTCGTGAAATGGTTTACAAAGTAAACTGTTATTTAAAAGATTTGAAAATAGAGAACAATTTGGATATGAATGTAATTCGTTTGCCTCCTTACCATCCCGATATCAATCCGATTGAGATGGTGTGGGGGGTGACCGACCTTAAAAGACGGGTCATAAAATTATATAGACTGCTACTTTATTGTAAAATGTTGCCAATTTGTGTAACTTTGTGCGCTTTTTATTTAGGTATCCCACGACTCGGGGGCTTGCACGCTGGAGTAGAAGAAAGGAGTCTTTCTAAGATGTCGTGAAGAATTCGCCACAGAGAAGTGGATCGAAGTGTGCGAACACGTTAAGAAGACAGGAGAAGAGCACCGGAGACGGGAAGCGAGAGTGGCATGGACATGTGGACGTCATCGTGCGAGACTGGTTGAAAGATCTTTTTTAAATACTGTTCTGTTTATTATTAAATGTTGTGATCGATCTCCATTGAACTGGTTTCATTTATTTCATGTCCAACTTCCATTTCCAAAGCTACTCTATAGAGTTTAATACTTTGTATTTCTGTTAATTCCAGGGTAAAGTGGTTAGTTATAAAATATTACGTTAATGTGCTCTGCCCACAAGACCGATAGAAAAGGAAACGATTCCGTCATTACTTTCCCAAAGGATTATTTAATTAATTTCCCATCTTCCGTTAAGTGTTTAAGTGGGAAATCATGCCGAAAACGGCGAAAATCTGGATTT
>JAJPWW010000592.1:5000-7500 GCA_028673005.1 Tanypteryx hageni | reverse complement strand
CGCAGCGCATTCGAAAATACGAAAACGTTGAAAAGTTGTTTAAACAATTGCGAATTGTTATTAGCGGTCGACTTTTTTTAACTTTTTAAAAATTTCCTTTTTTTCTACGTGTAATCGCCTGCATAATGATACCGAGAACTCGAACGTGCGGCATATAGTTTTCAAGATAAAAGTTATCGAACTTTAATGTACAAATGGGGTTAAATCGACCCCTAGAAACTGACTATTTTAAAATTTTCGATTTTTGTAGTCGGTTGCGAGAATAGTCGTATAATCTTGCAAAATTTCAGCTTCCTAAGCTTATTAGATCGCGTTCCCCCACGCTAACTTATGGGAGATATTCCGGGGTCTCTGGAGTCGAACCCAAGACACCGTGAGCAAAAGCGACGACAATTCCCGATAGATATTGCGGCCATCTAGCGACACTGAAAATTTCAACCTCCGAGCTTACCGGCAAGTGCACGAAATTAATTCACAGAAATTGCGCTTTTTGTGTCTTCTGTCGTGGGAAAAGACGCGAATCTCGTCGTTTGCCGACCAAAAACAAATGAATGACGACGTATATATATAGAACAGTATGATACCGATTTTCAGGCACTTCCGGATGAGCTGGAGACTCGAAATTTTTTCCTTGGGTAGAATTCTTCGCGGAGCCACCCAGGAAAAAACAAAATCTCGAAAAAGTTCGACGACGCGGACGCAAAAAATTGGCAATTGTTTAAACAAATTCTCATAGTTTATGCACTTCCGCTCGTGCTACGCAGCTGAAATTTTTTTTGCAGGTAGAATTCCAAAAAAGAACCAGATAGAGACCACCACGATTTCGATATCTTAATTTGTTCGGCAGTTAAAATTTCTCAAAATGTTTAAACAAATAGAAAACTGTTTAGGTACTGGGGGATGAGCTAGGAAGCTGAAATTTTCAAATTATTTACAAAGTGGTGAACTTTCACGAACAAACGTTTCGATTTCGCCATACATCAATTGCGGCGGCCGTTAAAAATTATTTAAGTTTTAAACAATTGGAAAAATACCGTTTCACTTCTAGAAGTGCCACAACTTCAACATTCTGCTGAAACGCGTAGCATTAGTATCCCGCGATGAAGACGCTGTAAAATGTTCGAAATTGGGACATTTGGGGATTGTTTTAGACAATTGTCGCGAGGCGTGGGAAAACGGAAATCTTTGGAATTAAAGGAATATAGGCGATGACGAGACGTCTGCCTGAAAAACGAATGTTTCTTCGAGGCGAGATGAGATGCTCGCAGCAAGCAAGCGCCAACTATAGCAGTAACACGTAGATGACGACCTGCGCAGACATACCCCCACTCCCGCTTACTCTCTCCCCCTTCCTCGCGGTTGCCAGCTGTTGCTACTTGTGATATTTTCCTGTCCTCCCCCGTTGTTTTTTACGTGTTTGACTTTTGCTTAGCTCTTGGACATTCTTTTTGGACTTCGATTTTGATTTTTGCTTTGGTGGGATTGCTTGTGTGGAATGGCCAGGACATCTAAATCGTCATCAGTCCGAGGCAGGCCTCTCAGGAGCCAAGCTCGTGAAATGGTTTACAAAGTAAACTGTTATTTAAAAGATTTGAAAATAGAGAACAATTTGGATATGAATGTAATTCGTTTGCCTCCTTACCATCCCGATATCAATCCGATTGAGATGGTGTGGGGGGTGACCGACCTTAAAAGACGGGTCATAAAATTATATAGACTGCTACTTTATTGTAAAATGTTGCCAATTTGTGTAACTTTGTGCGCTTTTTATTTAGGTATCCCACGACTCGGGGGCTTGCACGCTGGAGTAGAAGAAAGGAGTCTTTCTAAGATGTCGTGAAGAATTCGCCACAGAGAAGTGGATCGAAGTGTGCGAACACGTTAAGAAGACAGGAGAAGAGCACCGGAGACGGGAAGCGAGAGTGGCATGGACATGTGGACGTCATCGTGCGAGACTGGTTGAAAGATCTTTTTTAAATACTGTTCTGTTTATTATTAAATGTTGTGATCGATCTCCATTGAACTGGTTTCATTTATTTCATGTCCAACTTCCATTTCCAAAGCTACTCTATAGAGTTTAATACTTTGTATTTCTGTTAATTCCAGGGTAAAGTGGTTAGTTATAAAATATTACGTTAATGTGCTCTGCCCACAAGACCGATAGAAAAGGAAACGATTCCGTCATTACTTTCCCAAAGGATTATTTAATTAATTTCCCATCTTCCGTTAAGTGTTTAAGTGGGAAATCATGCCGAAAACGGCGAAAATCTGGATTTTGCACCAATTGGCAACACCGAGAATTAGCGGCATAGGGAACACGGACGACGTGGAAGGGGAAGGTGTGGAGGGGGGGTGGGAAAGACTTAGCTCCACCCACTGGCCGCCAAGAAGTTTCTCAACTACGCAGTACCTCCTTTGGGGTTGTAACGGCCGTTTCGAAAGTTATTTTTTTCCTCGCGAGAACGTTTTCCGTTCGAACTTTTATTTTTATAGAGATGAA
>JAJPWW010000591.1:0-22042 GCA_028673005.1 Tanypteryx hageni | reverse complement strand
AACTCTGAGGGCACCCGCAATCCGAGGATTCCCAGCAACTTGTCGATGGCCCCAGTCGTGCCTGACCCACAGAAGATCACGGCTGCGTCCGGGCCAGCGTTAACTCCGGCGGCAACCAAACGCCGAGCGTCCTCGCGCAGCCGAGTCGTCTGAAGACCGGTACCGCTGGACTCGGTATGCGTGTTGGCGTATCGCGGAAGTACCTCGTCGGTGATGAAGGACTCGATGAAACTCAGTGCTCGACCCGACGCCGTGTAGTCGGCGTAGGTGACACGTCGAGGCCCGTACGGCCCGTGCATGACCTGGTCGTCACCGATGACCGACTCGCGGATGCGTCGAACCAGCGCAGGAACCTGCATCACGGCGGGTGGTGCGAGGCGCCACTCGGGGTGAACTTCGGCGGATCGGCCTGGCTGGGCGGGCATGGCGGTCATGACGACCTCACGGGGTTGGAGCGGGTGTTGCTGGTGGAGTCTCTTCAGGTTCGGTTGGTTGTTCGACGGCGACAGTCAGCACGACGGTGGCACCAGGCTCGGCAAAAGACTTTGCTGCCGGCGTCTGAGCAAGCACGGTTCCGGCTGTTTCGTCGCTGGGTTGCGGGACAGTATCGACTTCGAACCCGGCGGCCTTGAGCGTTGCGGTGGCCGACGACACAGTTTCACCGACGACTGAGGGCACAGCTATCTCGCCGGAGGAAACCCCGATTGTGACGGTCGTCCCGATGTCTTGGGTCGACCCTTCGGGTGGGTCGACGCTCAAGACCGTGCCTGCTGGGCGGTTACTGCTTTCGGGTTCGACCTTCACCTTGAAGTCTTCTGCCTCTAAGGCGGCTCGAGCCTGGCCCTCGGTGGCGCCGATGAGGCCTGGTGGCACCACACGTTGCTCAACTCCGCCGCTCACGACCAGGTTAACCACTGTCTTGACATCGACGAGTGTGCTGGCGTCGGGGTCCTGCGACACGACCAAACCCGGCTCAACGTCGTCGCTAGGTTCGGTGTCGACGGTGCCGACGACAAGATCGGCGGCTTCGATTTCCTCACGCGCTTGTTCAACGGTCATATCAACGACCTTCGGAACCCGGACTTGGTCAACCGGGTCGGACTTGAATAGAAGGTATCCCGCAATGCCGCCTATGACGAGCATCGCCAAGATGCCGAAGATCAGCCAGCCGTTGGACTTGTTCGGCGGTTCGTCATCAAGATCGTGACTCTGGTAGGCCGGTTGGCTTGAAGTCGCCTCGACCGAGGCAGCCGCTGCCACGGCCGCAGGGGACAAATATGCGGTAGGAGTATTCGCGGTGGGCGCCGCGGTGACCGGCACACCGCTGAGGGCGCGTCGAATGTCGCGGGCCATATCTGCGGCGCTCTGGTAGCGGTCGGTGCGCTCCTTAGCCAGCGCCTTCAGGACGATGGCGTCGACGTCGCGCGAAATTGTGGGGTCCAGAGGTCGAAGGAGCAACTGGTGGCTCCTTCACATGAGCCATCGCCACAGAGACCAACGTGTCGCCGACAAATGGCGGCCGTCCCACGAGGAGTTCGAACAGCACACAGCCAGTGGAGTACAGGTCGGATCGGGTGTCTGCCGTTTCGCCACGTGCCTGCTCGGGGAGAGGTACTGAGCCGTACCGACCACCATGGCGGTCTGCGTCATCGCCTGACCGACCGATGCGAGGGCGCGGGCGATCCCGAAGTCCATGACCTTGATCTGGCCCGCGGCGGTCACCATCACATTGCCTGGCTTAATGTCGCGGTGCACTATGCCGGCGCGGTGGCTGTAGTCGAGGGCGTCGCAGATGTCTGCGGTCACCTCAAGGGCTCGCTCGTGGGTGATTTTGGGGCCGTCGCGCAGCAAACTCGGCCAGGGTGTGGCCCTCGACGTACTCCATGACGATGAATGGCGCCCGGACGCCGCGATAACTGTCCTCGCCGGTGTCGTAGACGGCAACGATGTGGGGGTGATTCAGCGAGGCTGAGGCCTGCGCTTCTCGTCTGAACCGCTCCTGGAACGTGGCGTCACCGACGAGGTCAACCCGAAGCACCTTGATCGCCACGGTGCGGCCCAGTCGGAGGTCCTTGCCACGATGAACCTCAGCCATGCCACCGCGGCCGATGACCTCACCGACCTCATAACGGCCTACCAGCAACTCGCGTCCGGCACCCGTGCCCGAACCGGCACCAGCCCCTGGCCCAGTACCTGTCATTGTGTGCCCTCCAAGGTCGAACGCGGCGCGGCTAACTGACTCATCCGTTAAGCACCGCTTCCATCACGGCTCGTGCAATTGGGGCAGCGAGGCGGCCCCCAGAAATGTCGGTCGCTTCGACGTCTGCTTCTTCGATGACCACAGCAACGGCCACACGCGGGTCATCGGCGGGGGCAAAGGAAGTGAACCAGGCGTAGTTGGGCCTGTCAGGTGAACTTTGCGCCGTACCCGTTTTGCCAGCGACCTGAACCCCGTCAATGGCTGCGTTTCGTCCGGTCCCGTTCTCGACGACGTCCACCATCATCTCGGTGAGCTCGCGGGCCGAGCCTGCGGTGATTGCCTGGGAAAGCTCTTGAGGGCGAGTGGTGTCCAGAGGTGTCGCGTCGGGCGCCAAGATTTCATCGACGAGGTATGGGTCCATCAGCACCCCACCATTCGCGATTGCCGCCGACACCATCGCGGTCTGTAGAACAGTCGCGCGCACGTCGAATTGCCCGATCGCGGACAGCGCAGTCTGCGCCTCGTCCGGGTCTGCTGGAAACACCGATGTGGCGGCATTCAACGACACCAGGGGCTGCCGGTTGAAACCGAACTTCTCGGCCTGCTCACGCAAGGCGTCATCGCCAAGGTCATTGCCGATGTAGGCAAAGGCGGTGTTGCAGGAAATCCGCAACGCGTTGGCCAAGGTTGTCTCGTCGTTGGGTCCACAGGGCTGACCGCTCTGGTTCGGCAGCGTGCGCGATGACCCCGGTAGGTCGTACTCAGCCGGGGCAGGGACGACGGTGTCGGGGTTGTACTCGCCAGATTCCAGCGCGGCCGCAGCCGTGACCAGTTTGAACACCGAACCAGGAGGCAACGTCTGGGCAATTGCACGGTTAAGCATCGGCTTGTCTGGGTCGCTGGTGAGATCGGCCCAGGCCGCATTCTGCTCAGCAATGTCATGACTAGCCAAGGTGTTCGGGTCATACGACGGGAAGGTCGCCATGGCCAAGATTGCGCCGGTCGCCGGGTCGATGGCCACCACGGCCCCCTTCTTTCCAGCCAGACCGTCGTAGGCGGCCTTTTGCGCTTTGGGGTCCAGCGTCAGTTTGACGGTGCCGCCGGAAGGTTGGCGGCCACTAATCAGGTCCACGACCCGGCGCACGAACAGTCGGTCATCGGTGCCGGCGAGAATCTCATTCTCGGCACGTTCGATTGCCGCCCGGCCGTACACGAATGAGTAGAAGCCCGACGCCGGAGCGTACATCTGCGGTTGCGGGTACTCACGCTGGAACGCGAATTGGTCCTCGCTTGGGACCGACCGGGCGATCTCAGTGTCACCAACCAGGATCGGCCCTCGTTCGCGTGAGAACTCGTCCAGCAGGACGCGCCGGTTGTCGCTGCGGGCGTTGAGATCGTTGGCCTGGAACGCCTGGATGTAGGTGATGTTGACCAGCAGCGCCGCGAACAGGAACGACGTGATGACCGCCCACCTGCGGATTGGGCCGTTCACGAGACCTCGCCAGCCTTACTGCCAGCAGAGTTGTTCGCAGCACCAGCCGGTTGACCAGGAGTCGGCTGGATGCGAACCGCCTGGGTCATCGCTTCATCGGCTGGTGGGGGCGGAGGTGGCAACGGCCGTCGGGCCGCGTCACTCAGGCGCATGAGTAAGGCAACGATCACCCAGTTCATCACGAGGGAGGAACCGCCGAGGGACAGGAACGGGGTGGTGAGACCGGTGAGTGGAATCAGCTTCGTAACGCCGCCGATCACAACGAACACCTGCAGGGTGAGCACGGCTGAAAGCCCGGTGGCGAGTAGTTTGCCGAAGTCGTCGCGGAGGATGAGGGCCGCCCGCAAGCCACGTTCAACGAGCAGGGCGTACAACACCAGCACTGCCATAAGACCGGTCAACCCGAGTTCTTCGCCGATGGCGGCGCCGATGAAGTCACTTTGGGCATACGGAATCAAATCCGGGCGGCCCTGACCAAGACCTGTGCCAAGGATTCCGCCGTAGGCCAACCCGTACAGAGCCTGAATAATCTGGCCGAAGTCATCGGGGCTGGCGAACGGGTCCAACCAGCCTTGGACCCGAAATTGCACGTGTGAAAAGGCCTGGTAGGTGGTGTAACCACCGAACACAGCGAGCAGCGCGCCGACGACTAGCCAACCCGGTCGTTCTGTGGCCACGTAGAGCAACACGACGAAGACGCCGAAGAAGAGCACCGAGGTTCCGAGGTCGGTTTGCAGAACCAGCAGCGCCAGGCAGGCCAGCCACACCACCAGGATCGGCCCAAGGTCGCGACCTCGCGGAAGGTCGACCCCGAGGAACCGCCGCCCAGCCAGAGCCAGCGCGTCGCGCTTGGCTACCAAGTACCCAGAGAAAGCGACGATGAAGACGACCTTGCCAGCCTCGGCAGGTTGGAAAGAAAGCCCCCCGATGCTGATCCAAATTCGTGCGCCGTTTATCTCGGTGCCAAGTCCCGGGATGAACGGCAGAACCACAAGCATGATCCCGACCAGCCCAGCGGTGTAGGTGTAGCGGGCGAGTAGTCGGTGGTCACGAACGAGTAGCAGCACACCGACGAACAACGCTATGCCCAGCGCCGTCCACACCAGTTGACCTTGAACCTGCACCACGGGAATGTCACGCCCAGCCAGCGCCGCCTTCTGGGCGGCGGCCAGGTCGAGCCGGTAGATCATCGAGAGGCCGAGGCCGTTGAGCGCGACGGCGACTGGCAAGAGCACCGGGTCGGCGTAGGGGGCAAGCTTTCGAACCGCGAGGTGGGCGCCCGCGACCAGCCCAGCGAAACCGGCGAAGTAACTGAGGGTCCGTTCTGGGATTTCGCCGTTGATGGCGAGTTCGACGTTCAAGAAGGCGCCAAATCCGATGGCAAACGCTACGAGCAACAGCCCGAGTTCGATGCCGCGGCCCTGCCGTGGAACGACCACGGCCTCCTCGAGACCGGCTGCGCGATTGGCGGTTGCCACACTCACTACGAAGTTCCAGACGTGACGCCGACGCAACTCAATCCGTAGAACGGCGCGGTCAAGGGGGGATGCGCCCTGCAGGCTTGTTCGCGCAGGTTGTCGGTGATGCGAGTGGCATCGGCTTCGCTCTCCGCCGCGATGCCGTCACCGGCGAGGTCACGCTGAAAGTTCTCTGGCAGGGCGGTCACCGGTAGCGATGGCGCGGTGCTGACAAGACTTGGTCCTAGCGGCCCGAGGTCGGCCCGGACACCGCGAAAGGTCCCCACCTCGCCACCGGTTTCGGCGACAAAGTACTGGCTTTGGGACCACGCCACCACGCCCCAGGCAATCGCACCGATCGCCAGGACTGCAGCAAGAACGGCAAGGACGCGGCGAAGCAGCGAGAAACGACGCGGAGGTTGGGGTGCGTATCGAAGGACCTCTTGGTCACCGTCACCGGGATCGATGAGGCGGTCCAGGTGCTGGTCGGCGATGTCGTCGCGGCGACTGACCTCAGATGAGAGTTCGCGCCGACGAACCTCGTCAGCGGCTGCACCGACGAAGTACGCCTCGAAGGTGTCGGCGACGCCCGGTTCGGTGGAGACTTCGTGCACGTCGGCGACGATGACCGTGACGTTGTCCGGGGCTCCGGCCTCGAGCGCGCGCCGAACCAGCGTGTCGGCGGCCTCAGACAGATCAGCAACTTCGCCCATAATCTGGGCTAGTTCGCTATCGGAAACGCACCCGGTCAACCCGTCGCTACAAATCATCAGCCGGTCCGCTGTCTGAATCTCGATGACGAGGACGTCGGGCTCGGGCTGGCCTCGGCCATCAAGCGCCTTGAGAATCAGCGACCGCGCGGGGTGCGTCCCAGCCTGCGCCTCGGTAATGCGGCCCTCGTCCACCAGTGACTGCACATACGTGTGGTCGTGGGTAATGCGGGTGAGTTCGCCTTCGCGCAACAGGTAGCCGCGCGAGTCGCCGATGTGGCCTAGAACAACCGTGTCCCCGGTCCAGAGCAGGGTGGTGAGTGTTGTGCCCATCCCACTGCGTGCCGGGTTTTCATCGACAAGGTCGTGGATTCTGGAGTCGGCCTTCACGACGGCTGCGGTAATTGCCGCGCGCGCATCGTCGCGACCCATGTTGGCGACTGCGAGTTCGAGTTCGGCGACGGTTTCGACGGTGACCGCACTGGCCACTTCGCCGGCCGCATGTCCGCCCATTCCGTCGGCAACGACGAGAACGCGCGGCCCGGCATAACCGGAGTCCTCGTTTTGCTCACGCACACGCCCGACGTCGGAGCGCGCGACAGAGCGCAGAATCAACGGCACCGGGTCACTTCCTCAACTCGAGGGTTGTGCGGCCAACCTTGAACGGCACCTTCAGTCCGACCGGCATTGCCCGCGTGACGCGGTTACCGTCGACATAGGTGCCGTTGGTGGAACCAAGGTCTTCGAGGTACCACTGGCCTTCGTACGGCACTAGCCGTGCGTGGCGCATCGAGGAGTACTCGTCGGCGATGGTGACGGTGCAGTCCGGGCCGCGCCCGATGACGATGGGGGCCTCGCCGAGGGCAAACCAGCGTTCTTTGTCAGGCCCGTCCAGGATCACTGCTCGGCTGGGAGCTCCGCGCTTAGGTTTCGTGGCCGCCTTCGGCTTGGCCGGCTTGGCTGCGGCGGCGTCGCTACGGGTCTGACGGGCGACGCGAACGCCAAAGATGTCGGCGCGCACGGCTGAGACGACGGAGAACACGAATAGCCACAACAGCGCCAGGTAGCCGAGTTTGATCAGAGTCAAAGTCAGTTCTGACATCTCCTGCGTCCTCCTTCGTCTTCTTCTGATGGCTGTGAAACTGAAGGCTGTGAAATTAATGGGTGTGAAGCCCGTTCGGGGTTGGTCCTAGCGGCGGGGGTCGCGCAGGTGAACAGTAATGACGGTCTCCCCTACGACGACGCGGCTTCCGTCAAGCAGCGGTGCCTGAGTGACCTTGACACCGTCGACGTTGGTGCCGTTCGTTGAACCGAGGTCGACGACGGTGACCTGTGATTGACCGGTTGTGGTGGTCGCGACCTTGAACTCGGCGTGTCGGCGGCTGACTCCAGCGTCATCGATGCGTAGGTCTGCTTCGGATCCGCGCCCTACGACGACTGACGGGGGCAGGAGTGGGTGTACCGACCCGCTGATCACCAGAAAGGCCGCAGCGCGACGCTCGCCGGTGTCGGTCGGGCTAAAGCCTTCGTTACGGTCCACCGCGGCAACGACGGCGCTATCGATGCCGAAGTCACCGGTGCTCAAATCGTCATCGAGGTGAAGCGCGATAGTGACCGGGCCGGAGAACGTGTACGCCTGACTCCGGGCGTGCTCACGGACGACGTCGCTGAGTTCTTGGGTCAAGGTGCCTGCGTAGGGCTCAAGGTTGGCGTGGTCGAAGGCCGAGAGCCGGATGTCGAACTGGTTGGGCACCAGCGAGCGCCCGCGATTGAGGATGCGGGCTCGCGTGTCGAGTTCGCGCTGCAACCCGGCGGTAAGTTCGACTGGCTCGAGGTCAGATTTGAACGCCCTGGCGAAGGTCTTGTTGACGGCACGCTCGAGTCGCTTCTCAAACCTTTGGAGCGGGTTCATCGGTCCTCCCTTCGTCTGCTCAGGCGTGGGGCGCCCATGCGTGGTAGGTAGTTCTCATGGTGGCAAGACACCTCGTCGCCCCATCATCCCTGGTTCGCGTTCGGATAGGCGGCGCTGGGCTACGAACTGGCAAAAGTGGCGCGAGTTTGCGTGTTACGGACCGCAGCCGCAGTCGGCCACCCGGCAGTTCGCGGGCCGGTCCAGCCGCACCAAAAGCTGGCAGTGTCGGCCCGCGACCACGCGTGCTTCCGGGTGGCGGCATCTGATCGTGGCTCCGACCTCACCTTTGTCGAGAGGCGCCTGGTGACCATGGTGTGGCTTTGGGCTGCGGAGGTTGACCACAGCCCGGGTGCTAGCCTTTCGGGGTCCCGCTGAGCCTCGGCCGACGGGCATGCGCGAGTGGCGGAATGGCAGACGCGCTGGCTTCAGGTGCCAGTGTCCGAAAGGGCGTGGGGGTTCAAATCCCCCCTCGCGCACCCCTTGAGTAATCAGATCCGGCCGCGGCAACCTGCCGTCGTGGCCGTGAGTGTCAAGATGGCCGCATGCGCGCGATGCCACTCGGATGGGCGTTTTCCAAAGATGCAGCCGTGTTGCTGACCGTTGTGGGCCTGTCTTTTGGGGCTACCTCCAGGGCCACCGCGCAAACCAGTCTGACCAGCGACGTCGCAACGGTCGCCGTGACGTCGGAAACCATCTACCTGGACGACGTCGCCGTTGAAAACTGGACACCTGAGAACCAACAGGTACTCACGGTCAACCGCACGTCTGGGACCCACGCCCGCGTGACCTCATGGCGGTACCTGGACGGAACTTGGTACAAGCGTGCCGTGACCACCTACGGGCGAATCGGGTACGGCGGCCTGGTCGAGGGTGACGAGCGCGAGCAAGGCACTGGGACCACCCCGCTTGGCACCTACGACATTCCCCTCACCTTCGGCTCAATCAGCAAGCGGTCCTATTGGGATATGCCGTACAAGAAGTTCGACGGTGACGACTACTGGGTGCAGGACAACCTGAGCGACTACTACAACCGCTACCGAGACCGGGACGCCGGTGGATTCCGCTATTGGCTGGATGCTGACGACGTCAACTCCTCCGAAAGGTTGGCCGCCTACCCGCGCCAGTACGAGATGGCAATGGTCATCGGATTCAACTACGACCAACCGGTGCGCTATCGCGGCGCCGGCATCTTCTTGCACGTCAACGGCTCCGGTGCAACGGCCGGTTGTGTGAGCGTGCCTCGCTGGTTCATGGTGGACTCGATGAAACGCCTAAGGCCGGACTTGCAACCGCTCATCGCCATTGGCCCCTGAACGGAGATGGGAGGGCCTGGATGCCTGTGCACGCGCTGCCTAATCTCGTAGCAACTCGACGGTCGCTGCACGCCGTTGCCGAGTTGTTGATGGCCGGGCCGCAGTTTCGGACAAGCAAAACCATTCGACTGCAGGTGATGGCAGGTGGGTTCGGCACGGTGGCCTCGCCTGATGTTCAGGTCGTGGGCTCGACGCTGACTGCGAACGGTCTGGACGTGCATCTTGACGGACGGGTGCTCGCCGAGGTCGCAGCTGAGGCGGGGTTAGCGTTGCGTTCGTTGGCCGATGTGTACGCCGATACCACCGACTACAGCAGCACCGAACCGCTGTTCGTCGACCAGGCGGCGGCCGCTCTCATCGCGCAGGCTTTTGGTGTGGGCCAGGCCGCACTGCAAACCTTTGCCGCCGACGTCCAACCCGTTCTGTGGCCCGAGCACTTTGACGTGGGAATCACCGTCGACAAGGTCAATTACGGCGTCTCGCCAGGGGATGACTACCTCGCAGTCCCTTATGCCTATGTGGGGCCGTGGGCGCCCGGCGACTTCATCGGACCGTTCTGGAACGCGCCGTTCGGGTCAGCCAGGCCGATGTCCGACTTTGCCGAGGTTGCTGACCTGACGGCCTACTTTGTTGAGGGCAAGACCTTGGTCGGAGAGCCCCGCTAGTCGCCATCCCTTTGCGCCACGTCTCAGGCCGCCCCATGCAGCCCCGCGTGCACGCGCATGCCTGGCCCAATCCGGACCCTCGGGCGTAGTGTTTGAGCACGACGCAGGGACGCACGACGGGCGGCAGCGATGACCAGGATCATCGAGTTCCTCAAACGGCGAAACGCGCCCGCTATCGACCCGTTTGTAACGCTTGAGGTGCAAGATCGATTGTCGCGTCTGGCGAGCGAGTTGCGCGCCCTGGAGAATTCACCCGGACGAACGTTTGCTCGTGCGCATCATGTGCACGCCGCGCTGTGGGCATACGAACGGACCCTGGAGGACGCACTGAAGTTGTCTCGACTGCCGGTTCCTGAGCGCGGTGGTGCAGCGTTTCGGATTGTGGCGGAGGCTGAACTTACCCAAGCAGGATGGTCCTGGTAGTTCCCACAGATCTTCCGGTCACTGGCCGCTCAGAGCAGGTCGGTGAAGGTGTCACCCGAAAGCACCTTGCGGGCGACGTTGAACCGCAAGGGGTCCATTCTGATGAGCGCTGGTGGCGCGGCCAGATGCTCGGGCATCTCTTCCATCATCACTGCGAACGGCTTCGACGCACGGTGCGCGTCGAGGGCTTCAAGATGGGCGAACCATTCGTAGAGCCACACGATCGTGTCGTCTTCTGGGTCGAGGGAGATGAGAAACGCCTCGGTACCCGGTTCGGACGCCAGTTGATCGGAGTAACGGTTCAGGACGTCGAGCACGGCGGTGCGGCCACCAGCGCGACATACAAGGCGCACCAACAACCCGACTCGTCCTGGTAGAAGGGCGACGATCGGGGGATCGATGAGGTCGTCGGGCATCTGTGTGAAGTCCCTTGTTGACTGGGCCGGAGCTAGCCGCGAACGACTGAGGCGAGGGGGATGTGGCCCAACTCGGCATCGGCAAACTTGCCAATTTTGTACGTGCCAACCGCGTCGACACCGCCCCCGACAACGCCGCCCAAACCAGGAATGCGACGCGCGACCGCAACGGTGACGCGTTTACCGGCTACGCGCGCCGCCAGACTCTGCGCGACCTGTTTGATGAGTTCTTCGGCATCGCTGATCTCGAGGTCTCGGCTTTGGGCGAGTTCACGCGGCCTAGCCGGCAGTGCGCCGACTCGCAGCAGTTCGTCGAGTTCGTCAGGTCCAAGCATGCAGGCCAAGGCAGCCAACCGAACCGCTGGCTCATCGGTATTGAGCCCGCGCAGGTGAGCGATCGCAGCGGCCATTCGCAGCTGAACCATGAACAGTCCCGCCAGGTTTGCCGGCAACGTCACCGGCAAGAAGGCAAACCCGCCAAGGCTGGTGACGAAGCCTTGCATCCCGGCCAGCCGCAGATGCTGTTCGATGATCTGGCTGACGGCTTCGTCTACCGATCCGGTGTTTTCCAGTTGACGGTTGGCGACGACCTTCGCCCCGGACCACTGACCAGCACCATCGATCCCACGGTCAAGGAAGCTCCGAATGGCGGTACTGCCGAACAGTGGCGCGGCGCGCTTGGTCGCCTCTATCACCGCGGTTTCGGTGAGCTTGCCCTTCACACCCATGTCTCACCGTACTTTGCTTGGCCGCGGCTAGCGTCTTGGCCATGGATACGCCGATGGGCCCCACGCTGCGCTGGTCCCCCACGAGCACCCGTAGCTGGCCGATTCGCTACGACGTGCCGGTCTCGGGCTGGAACTTCAACCGCGGCCGAGTCCCCGACACGGAGGATGTTGTCGCTCACGGGGCGGACTTAACGCCGAGTTCACTCCTTGCTGCCTACTGCAGTGGCATGTTCCCCATGCCGGGCCGCGACGAACTGGTGTGGTTCTCCCCCGAGCGGCGAGGGATCGTCCCTTTGGATGGCCTCCAGGTTCCTCGCTCGCTGCGGCAAGCCACCAAGCGTTTCGTGCTTCGCCTGGATTCGGCGTTCGCGGAGGTAGTGGACCGTTGTGCTGATCCCACCCGTCCGCAAGGCTGGATCAACGACGACATCCGCGCCGCGTATGTGGCGATGCACGAGCAAGGCTGGGCGCACAGCGTCGAAGCGTGGACGGTCGACGCTGACGGTCGCGACGTGCTTGGCGGTGGCCTGTATGGCGTCGCTGTTGGCGGATTCTTCGCTGGTGAGTCGATGTTCCATGCCCCGGCCCGCTACGGTCGCGACGCCAGCAAGGTCGCACTCTTAGGGCTGGTGGAGACGATGTCGCGGCTAGGCCATCCACACCCGTTGATAGACGTCCAGTGGCTGACGCCGCATTTGGCGTCCTTGGGGGCCGTTGCCGTGACCCGACAGGACTACCTCAGGCGACTCGACGCAGCGATTGGCCAGTCATAGACGTTCGCTTCGAGTAGCGAAGGTTGGGGCTACTCAAGCAGGTCTTCGAAGAGATCCGTCGTGGCTTCTGGGCTCATGTACGCACCGATTGTGGCGCCGACTACGAATCCGGCTTGGGCTTCATCGAGGCCGGCGTCTTCGCCGAGTGCGAGAAGAGTTGTGAGTGATTCGCCGTCGTTGGCGGAGTCGAGTATGTCGGCGGACAGCGCCAGGAGTTCGTCGTCGCCCAGCAAGTCCTCGCCGACCCCGCCAGCGCGGGCGGCCTGTACGAAGAGCGGGTCCCGAACGCTGTCGGAGCCGGGCTCGGTGAACTCGTACTCCTGGTCGAGGACGTACCCGTCATAGAGTCCGTCGGTTGCGGCCGCGTCATCGTCGGTGATCGTGTCTTCGGGGACACTGTCGTCACTCGGCGCGACCTGGACGCTTTCGATCGCTTCTTCGACGGCGCTGCTTCCAGCGCTGAACAGCGCCAGGCCGGCAAAGGCTACGAAAACGCCAACGGCAGAGGCGAACACAAGCGCCAGGATGTTCAAGATCAGGCCGGTCACGGCCTGACCGCGGTTATTTGCTTCGCCTTTGTTGGCCCGCTTGAGGCCGATGATGCTGCACACCAAACCTGCGGCGGCTAGCGGCCAGCCGACCCAGAAAAACACGATGGTCAGCGCTCCGATGCACGCGAGTACGCCGAGGATCAGCCCGGCCGTTCCGGCACCGTTGCGGGTTCCACCGCCGGGAACGCCCATCATTCCGGGAACGCCTTCAAATCCGCTGGGCGCAGCAGGTGCCGTCGCGATCGGATAGGCGGCGGTGTCCCCGGGGGCGGGGGCGGTCGTCCAGCCACTGTTTGGGTTCGTGGCCGGAGGTGTCCCCCAGCCATTGTTGGGATCGGACGGGGGGAGGTGCTGGTCACCAGACATATCAGAAGTATGACTCAACGATGATCGTCTGGATCTGAACGGGTACATCCAGTGGGCTGGCCCAAAGGTGGCAGCCTCCGGCACGATGGCTGGGTGCCTGAGTTGCCTGAGGTCCAGTCATTGGCCGATTTGCTGCGCGAGCAAGCCGTGGGCGACGTGCTGGCCCGCATTGATGTCACGGCGTTCAGTGTGCTGAAAACCTTCGACCCACCGGTGTCCGCGCTCGGCGGTCTCACTCTTACCGATGTCGGGCGCCGTGGGAAGTTTCTCGACCTCAACTTTGATGGGCTGCACCTTGTTGTGCACCTGGCCCGGGCTGGCTGGTTGCAGTGGAAGGAGTCGCTGCCGACGGCGCCGGCTCGACCCGGCAAGGGGCCTCTCGCGATGCGCGTCCAGTTGGCTTCGGGTCGAGGTTTCGACCTGGCCGAGGCTGGGACGCAAAAGCGGCTGGCGGCGTATGTGGTTCGCGACATCAACGACATCGAAGGTGTCGCGCGACTCGGCCCCGAGCCGCTGGCCGAGGAGTTTGACGTAGCGACCTTTGCCGCGATCTTGTCCGCTGCGGGTGGCACCCAACTTAAGGGCGTGCTGCGTAACCAATCGCGGATCGCGGGTATCGGCAACGCCTATTCAGACGAGGTCTTGCACGTCGCAAGATTGTCGCCGTTCAAGGCAGCCTCGAAGTTGACTGATGCTGAGGTGCAGACGCTTCACCAGGCAATCGTCGACACCCTCACGGATGCGATGACCCGCTCATCCGGACTGGCGACCAGCAAACTCAAAGGCGAGAAGAAGTCAGGCATGCGCGTTCACGGCCGCACGGGTTTGCCTTGCCCGGTGTGCGGCGACGTCGTACGTGAGGTGTCGTTCGCCGACTCCTCCCTGCAGTACTGCGCCACCTGCCAGACCGGCGGAAAGCCGCTGGCCGACCGACGGATGTCCCGCCTACTGAAATAGCAACGCCTGGGCGCGAAGGCCCCCGCACTCATCTCAACGGTGAGGTCGACGCTCCGCCGTGGCACGACCGCAGGCACCACCGGGCAGGCACGCCGCAGCCATGAACGCTTCGTGCCGACGAGACAGAGCTCTCCTCAGGGTGTTCATGTTCGTTGTCGGAAGGTGACGGTTTTGACCCCGCCCGCTCCCAGGGTGATGTTGTGGTGGTGGTCGCCTTTGTGGAGCATGGTGTGGTGTGCCCCGCACAGCGGGACGGCGTCTTTGAGGTTGGTGTGTCCACCGTCTGACCAGGGGTTTTGGTGGTGGATGTGGGTCCAGGAGAAGGGCCGGTCACACTCTTGCGCGGCGCATTCGCTGTACAGGGTGGCTAATGCCAGGCGTTGGGATTCGGTGAAGAACCGTTGCGTGCGTCCCACATCGACGGGCATCGATTGTCCGTTCAGAATTACCGGCACAATCCCTGCGTTACATGCCATCCGGCGGAGGTCACCGGCGGACATGGTGTGTCCGGTGTCGGTGTGCCCCACCCCCCACACTGATCCCGCAGCTGGTCCAGCGGGATGGTCACCACGATGGTGGCAGCGACTTTGCCGTTCAACCCGCCAGTGTTCAAATGCTCACACAAGTCTTTCAGTGCGACCCCGCGGCGCCATCCCCAATCCCAATCAAGGTCAACGTCAATATCGGGCACCGGCCGGCGGGTGCCACCTGCGCCGCGGACACGGCCGAGGTTCGTGTCCGGACTTGACCGACGCAAATCGCCTGACCGGCGGAAATCGCGGTCGGCCACGGTGTCCGTGTCGCCAGTGGAGTCCCCGGCGGTGCCGTTGAATGGTTCACCGACCAACTCTCGCGCTGCAGTCGCCTCGCCCAGGGGTTCTCCGAAAGGTCCCTGGCGAACGCTGCCGTGGCGGGTGAACGCCACGTGACCGGCATCGCGGCCCAGACCGACACCCACCCCACCGCCCCCGGTCCGACTGCCGGTCCGGCGGCCGGTCGGGCTGCCGGCCGCGCTGTTTGCGGTCGGGTTGGTGTTGCGTTGGTGTCGGGTACGTCGGGGTGAGGCGAGTTCGTTGACGGCTTTCAGTAACACCGCCGCCGCGAAGTCAGGCAGGGTGAACCGGCCCGTGCTGGTGCCGTCACCGTTGGTCCACACACTCAAATGACATTTCTTCAACGCTGCTGCTTCACGCCCGGGTGGCGACCTCGTTCTCATGGGCGTCGACCTCGGCCACAGGCCGGTTTAGGTGGGCCAGGAGTCGTCGGGTGAACCGGCGCAGCGCGGCAGTGTCACCAGAGGCGGCCTGCGCCACCAGTTTCCCTTCTAACAACGCCCGCTCGGCGAGGGTCACATCGGCCGGCACATGTGCCAGCGCATCAACGATCACCCAACCCTGAGAACGAGTGATACGACCTTCATCCATCGCAGCCACCACCAACGGCAACCCACCCGGACCACCCGGACCCGGACCACCCGAACCCGGGCCAGCGGCGCCTGCGCCGCCTGAACCTGGGCCAGTAGGACCGTTGGGGTCCACCGTTCGGGTCGGCGTTCGGGTCAGCGTTCGGGGTCAGCGTTCGGGTCGCCGTTCGGGTCAGCGTTCGGGCCAGCCGAACCTGGGCCATCCGCATCAGCGCCTGGGCCACCAGCATCGATGGGGTCCACCGTTCGGCGCACCGCTCGGGCCAGAGTTCGGCGCACCGTTCGGGTCGGCGCCTGGGGAGCCGAGCAACTCTTCGGCCAGTCGTTCCGAAGCGGCACCAGCCCGGGCGCCGGTGCGGTCAACCATCCCGACCCAACTACCGGTAGAGGTATGCCCCCCACGGCGTTGCAACTCCGCCGTTTTCGCTGCGTGGACCAGTCGAAGTTTCACCGCATCCAGCTTGTTCATCACCGTCGAGGTCAGCGACAACGCCAACCCAATCTCGGCCTCGGTCACCGTCGACACATCCACCGTGGACAACAACCGACTCACCGACCGCAACACCTCATACCCACCGGCACACGGAACCCCAGCCCCAGCCGAGAACGATTCCGGGGTCACCAGCTCGGGGGTCACCGTCTCCGGGGTCGCCATCTCGCGGGTCACCGACTCGGGAACGCCGTTGCTCGACGAGAAGGCGAGGGTTGTATCCGGCGTCCCTGCTGCGATGGGCACACCCGCGAAGGCTGTGCGGGTGGGGCAACTCCGGAGTGGGTGCCTCGGGGGTGGGCGCCACGGCGGTAGGTCGAGTGAACGCCGCCGCACTGGGCGGCTGGGGTGCCGTCCGGGTGGGTGTCGGGTTCACATCGAGCTTCATGGTGCAAGCATACCTCGAACATATGTATGTACGCAAGAATATGCACAGCGTATCTTTACTACGCAATTCGACGTACCTGACGGGTGGTTCGCCAGTTGCGTTGTTGAACTTGGTGATCATCACCGGGTTCGGCGGGCGGAGTCATGCGGTTGTTGCAACATGGCCTGTCAGTTCGGGAGTGTGGTGGTCTGACGTTGCCCCCATTTGACGGACACCGACTCCGTGGCATTGTGCTGCGGGGAGGAGTCCTGATGAGATCTGATCGTCGGAAGTACACCCCGGAGTTCCGGGCTGAGGCTGTCGCGTTGGTCGTGTCGTCGAAGCAGCCGCTGTCACAGGTCGCGAAGGACCTTGGGTTGCACGAGAGCACGTTGGGGAACTGGGTCGGTAAGTGGCGTGCTGACCACGCTGATCAGGTGCCTGAGCCGCCGTTGACGTTGTCGGAGCGGGCTGAGTTGGCGCAGTTGCGTCGTGACACTGCGCGGCTTCGGATGGAACGTGACTTCCTGAAAAAAGCGGCGGCTTCTTCGCCTCGGAGACGAACCGGTGACGCTGTACCGGTTGATCTTGGCGGAGAAGGCCAACTTCCCCATCACGATGATGTGCCGACTTTTAGTTGTGGCGCGTTCGGCTTTCTATGCGTGGTGGTCTGCCCTGCGGGCGGGCCGGGCGAGTGTCCGGCGCCATTCGTCGCGTCGAGCTGACCGCCAAAATCGAGACCCTCCACGACGCATCGATGGGCACCTACGGGGCGCCTCGGATTTTGGCTGACTTGCGTGATGCCGGGGAGGTTGTCTCGCGTAAGACGGTCGCGAAACTGATGGCCAGCCATGGGATTCGCGGGTGACCAACCACGTGCGTTTCGGCGGACCACGATCGCTGACGATGACCTTGACCAGCGCCGTGACCTGGTACGAGGCGTCTTCGATCGGCGTCACCCAGACCGGGTCTGGGTGGGTGACATCACCTACCTTCGGACCTGGCAAGGCTGGTCCTATCTGGCCACCGTCATTGATGGCTGCACACGCCAAGTCGTGGGCTGGGCAATCGCCGATCACATGCGCGAGGACCTCGTCATCGACGCGCTGGCGATGGCCACGACCCGGCGTCGACCACCCAACGGCGTCATATTCCACAGCGATCGCGGCGGTCAATACACCTCACGGGCGCTGGCCCGATACGCGCAGACCAACGGCATCAAACTCTCCGTCGGCGACACCGGAGTGTGCTGGGACAACGCTCTCGCCGAAAGCTTCTTCGGACACCTGAAAACCGAACTGATCTACCGCCACGTCTGGCCCACCCGAACCTGGCTTCGCACCGCCGTCGTGACCTATATCGAAGGTTTCTACAACCACCGGCGCCGCACTCAGCACTAGGCATGATCAGTCCTGACCGCTACCACCAGCTGCTGCAGCAACCCGCTGCCGCATAACCACCTGTCCGCCAAAAGGGGTCAAGGCCACGAGAACGTCGTCGGTGTCTTGACTGAGTTGATGGGCCGAGTCCCAGATTTCCTGCACGCCACCCTGACCTGGGACCAAGGCTCAGAAATGGCTAACCACGCAGCCTTCACCTGACCACCGACTGCCAGGTCTACTTCTGCGACCCTCACTCACCCTGGCAACGCGGCAGCAACGAAAACACCAACGGCTTGCTGCGTCAGTACTTCCCCAAAGGCGTCGTTCACTTCCAGGACTACACCCAAGCCGACCTCGACGCCGTCGCCGCTCAACTCAACGGCCGCCCCCGCGAAACCCCTTCAATGGAAGAATCCCAACGAGGCACTCGCCGAGTACCTCGTTGCAACAACCCATTGAAACCGCCGCGCGACCCAGGCGATCATCACCGGGTTCGATCAGCCAAATCAGGCGGACGACGCCCAACCGCCAGCCGCCGACACAACCCAGCCGAGCAGCCAACCCCGTCGCCGCTGCGCCCTTGGTGTGAGTCTCAGCCGGGCTGCCAGCCGCGTCGTCCGCTGCGCCCTTGGCTTGAGTCCCAGCCTCCCAGCCAACCCCGTCGTCACTTCGCCCTTCGCCCGAATCCAAGCCGCCCAGCCAACCCCGTCGCCGCCGCGCCATTGACTCGACACCCAGCTACCCAGGCACGACTCAGTCGACGGCAGCCGACATGAGCCGGTTGGCCCGCGCAAACAGGATGGCGGTCATCACGTAGGCCCCCGAGCAAATGGCCGTGACGAGGTAGCTCTTGCCGGTGGACGGCAGCGTGAAGGCGGCAAAGATGGCCGCTGAGACGAAAACCAAGTTGAAGATCATGTCGTAGATGGAGAAGACACGCCCTCGGAACTCGTCGTCCACGGATGCCTGCACGAGTGCATCGACGCAGATTTTTACCCCTTGCGCACAGATCCCCAGCCCAAAGGATGCGACCACGATGGCTGCCTGCGTGTAGAGCATCCCGGGCATCACAACGATGACGCTCGCCGAAAGCAGCAGCGAGAACATCCACATTTGCGGACGCATTCGACGAGTAGCAATCGGGTGTGAGCACGGCGGCCAGGGCAAATCCAGCTCCGGCCGCACCGATTGCGGCACCAAGGCCGGCGAGCCCCGCGTCTACGTCGTCGGGGTCGTTGAAGTAGTTGCGAAATAACAGAATCGTCGCAACTGTCGAGATCCCGTAGGCGAATCGGTGCGCGGCGATGACCCCGAGGGCTGACGCCGCGGTCGGGCGGTGCCACACGTGGCGGACGCCTTGTATGAATCCTCCGTAGACGCCCCGCGCCGCCCGCGCGATGGCCGCACGGTCCTGCGGTGACGTCGGGTCCGAGCAGGGTCAGGACGCATCCGAAGGCTGAGGGTGGCCGAAACCAGGTAGCACGCTGCAGTCGTGACGAACACCTGGGCATCGGTGATCCCCTGGGCAACTAGGGCGTAACCGGCACCTGCGCCAAGTAGAGCCGCAACCGTGCCACAGGTCGGCGAGACCGCGTTTGCCATGACGAGCTCGTCTTCGGGGACGACGTGCGGCAACGATGCGCCGAGGCCGGAGAGAAAGAACCGGTTGACGCCGATCGCGGCAAGCACGGTGAGGTAGAAGGCGGGGCCGCTGATGTCGCGGCTGACCAAGAGCTGCGGCCCCGAGGACGATGCTGGCGCGCAGCAACGTCGCAGCGAACAGGACGTTGCGACGACGCCAACGGTCCAGCAGCACCCCGCGAATGGGCCGATCAACGAATAGGGGAGCAACAGTGCGGCGAAGGTCGCAGCAGCCGCAGGAGCGTCGGCCGCGCGTTCGGGACTGAAAAAGACGAATGAGGCCAGTCCGACGTTGAGGATGCCGTCGCCGAACTGGGCTGCTGAGTCGGACGGCGAACAGTTTCCGGAAGTCACGGCCGCGAAGGACTACGCGCAGGTCCGAGATGAACCCGCGGTCAGCCATGACATCAAGGTTAGTAGAGGCGAGTGGACGCGCGGTTTGGCGTTGTGGACGGAGCGCGAACGTCCCGACTGCGTGACGTGCCGCCGACAACGTGCAGGCGCGATCAAATGCGCGCCCGCACGTTTGGTCGTGGGGCGCGCATTTGATGGCGCTAGGCCGCTGTAACCGGCCAGCTCAAGAGCTCGGACTCCGCTGACGCGACCTCGTCGGCACATGCAAATGGAGTTGATCGCTCGAATCGCACTGTGCCTATCAGGCCGGACCCTCGCACTTCGCTTGCTGTGCAAACTGCGGGACCGACACGCGTCCTACTTTGGAACCGAGCCGTCGGCTCAATCCGTCCGATGACTCATTGGGCAAATCTGAGCTTGACCTGGGTGCGCGGGGTCCAGCGCTTGAGAGCTTGGACTCATTCGCTTCGCGAACTCGGCAAGTCATTGAATCGAGCTGCCCGCTCGATTCGCGCTGTATCTATTGGGCAAAATCTCGGCCTCGCTCGCTTCGCGAGCTCAGCGCTCGATTTTGCCGCTGATTGAAGTCCTCCACGGCCCTGCTGAGCCTCGCTATCGCTGTACTGAACCGGAGGCGACTTCATGAAGTACGACGACGCCGACAAGATCGGGCCACCGATGCCGCGGTCCATGGCGATCTTCGCCGCGCGCAGCGCGTCGATGATGATGCCGGCCGAGTTGGGGGAGTCCCACACCTCAAGCTTGTACTCCAGCGTCAACGGAACGTCGCCGAAGGCGCGACCCTCGAGACGGATGAACGCCCATTTGCGGTCATCGAGCCAGGCAACGTAGTCCGACGGCCCCGATGTGCACGTTGCGCGCACCAAGGTCGTGGCTGAGCTGCGAGGTGACCGACTGGGTCTTGGAGATCTTCTTGGACTCAAGGCGGTCGCGCTCAAGCATGTTCTTGAAGTCCATGTTGCCGCCGACGTTCAACTGGTACGTGCGGTCGACGATGACGCCACGGTCTTCGAACAACTTCGCCAGCACGCGGTGCGTGATCGTTGCGCCGACCTGTGACTTGATGTCATCGCCGACGATCGGCAGGCCAGCGTCTTCGAACTTCTTGGCCCACTCAGGCGTGCTGGCGATGAACACCGGCAACGCGTTGACAAAGCCAACACCAGCGTCGATTGCGCACTGGGCGTAGTACTTGGCGGCGTCATCGGAGCCCACCGGCAAGTAGCACACCAGCACGTCGACCTCAGCGGCCTTGAGGGCTGCGACGACGTCGACTGGCTCGGCGTCAGATTCGGTGATGGTCTCGCGGTAGTACTTGCCGAGGCCCGTCGAGGGTGTGACCACGCTGTACTTGGACGCCGGTCGTGGGCACGTCGGCGAACTTGATCGTGTTGTTCTCAGACGAGCCCGATCGCGTCGGCGAGGTCGAGGCCAACCTTCTTCGCGTCAACGTCGAACGCGGCCACGAACTTCACATCACTGATGTGGTATTCGCCGAAGCGTGCGTGCATCAGGCTGGTACGAACTGGTCCGTCCGGAGCGTCTTTGTAGTACTCGACACCCTGGACCAGCGACGCGGGCGCAGTTACCCACACCAACGATCGCCACACGGATGTTGCCCATTGTGTATTTCTCCTTTTTAGCGTTTGCCGTTCGGTCCGGTGCCGAGCTGGGTCACCGGGGTGCTTGATGGGGCGTCGCCGCCCGCGCTACGGGCCGTATTGGCCGCGTCGCGTCGTGCTCAATGAGTTCTTCAACCCAAGTGATCTCGCGCTCGGCCGCGTCGAGTCCGTGGCGCTGAAGTTCCAGCGTGTAGGCGTCAAGTCGTTCGCGGGTGCGCTGCGCGGACAATCGGAAGGACTCCACGCGTTCTTGCAACCGGCTACGTCGGCTTCCAAAATCCGCAGACGCGTCGCGGCGTCGGTACGCCCAAAGAAGGCGAAGTGAACGCCGAAGCGGTCGTCTTCCCAGGCTGTCGGGCCAGCGTCACTTACCAGTGTGGCGAAGTGTTCTTTGCCCTCGACGGTAAGTGTGTAGACGATGCGTGGGCGGCGAGCTGCACCGCGCGCACCGTCGTCTGCATGCGAAAGGTCCTCTTCGACGATGAGTTCCCTCGTCTTGAGGTCCTTCAAACACGGGTACAACGTGCCGTACGAGAAAGCGCGTCCCACCCGAGCAACGAGTTGAGTTGCTTGCGCAACTCGTAGCCATGCATCGGCGCGTCATGAAGCAGACGAGGACGGCCAACTCCAAAACATCGCTGCGGCGACTCATGATCCACTTCCGTTTTCCTACGCCGAACGCCCGGCGACTCCGCCCGGACATCCAAAACACTAGCACGCCGATGTATCGATTCGATACATCGGCTAGTTAGTTAGTAGACTGGAGCCAGCAACCTCTC
>JAJPWW010000590.1:0-22109 GCA_028673005.1 Tanypteryx hageni | reverse complement strand
TTTTGAATCTTTCAACTTTAGGAAAGGAAACTATTCTGCAATGATAGATTACTTTAGCTCTATAGATTGGTTTATATTGACTGAATTACAATTAGATGATGCTGTTTGTTATTTTTATGAAATTGTAAATAATACCATTAATCTGTATGTTTCTGAAATTTTACACAAGAGTGGATCATCCCACTTACCCAACTGGTTTAGTAAAGAATTAATTTCATTAATATATGATAAGAAAGTAGCCCACAAGAAGCTTAAAATAAGTAGATCTGGTGTAGATTACAATTATTTCGCATCTCTTCATGCTCAATGGAAGTCATTGTCAAAAGTCTGTTGTTACCTCTCTTATATTAGTTCTGTTCAAGATTCCATTCCATCGAATACAAGTAGATTGTGGAGTTATGTTCATTTCAGGAATCTGCTAATCTCTTTGCTGAACGTCTTTCCAGTGTGTATCCTACTCCGAGTAACATAATACCACAATACCAGTATTCTCATACAGTTAATCTACACTCTTGTGGTGTTCTTCAAATAAGTGTTCTTAATGCCTTTAGTATGCTTGACGTAAATACGAGCGCTGGGCCTCCTCTCTTGCTGAAGCACTGCTCTAACTATTTAACTTATAGTCTTACTATATTTTTTAATAAGTCACTTAAGAATGGCCATTTCCAGATGTTTGGAAGGATAATTTCATGATTCCTGTCCATGAAGCAGAGGGTAAATCATTTGTAAAGACCAATAGTAATTAGGGAAAGGCATGGTAAAGTGGCCATGTCGGGTAAAGTGGCTGTGTAACTTTGCATTGTCTGTTTAGTGCTGCACCCATGCAGGAATTATGTAAACTCGGAGGGCAGGGCGTTTTCAGTTACCTTGCAAATGTGGACGAAGGACGCATTTATTTTAACATACATGAAATATATTAAGACAATACAGATACAAATGTTATGTTATAAGTCATTTATTTTAAAAATAAAAAATTTTCCAATAGAAAAGTACACGTACACAGTCTTTATTTTAAGAAAGAAAAAAATTTTCAGTTGTTTAGATGAAGTAACGTGCTGTTTAACTGCATAGTCCCTCCATTTTTTATAAGCATCACTTCGTTAACAGTTGAATCAGACTCTAGTTCAATGTGATGCAAAACTACATCTAGGGCATCTTTGGCTGCTGCATGAGGTGTTTTTGGCTCTGTATTTAATTCTCCTTCCTCTTCAAACTTTGATCCTTCTGTTTCCATCACGGCCTGTATGATTTCTGCATCCTCCAAAATTTCTTTCTCCAACAAATAGTCACCTTGGGTCCATTGCTTTATGTCTTCTTGCTGTAAATCTTCAGAAAGTTCAATTTTCCTTGCAACACTTAATAGGCTTAATTCATTTCCTTCTTCCGGTTCAGAATTTTTATCATCGATGTCATCCTCAAGCCAAAGTTTTCTCCAAGATTTAGTAAATGTTGAACTTGGGATTTTGTTCCAAGCCAGTGCTAAGTTATAAACAACATCTTTGATGCTGATGTCTTTCCATTAGGCCTATATTTTTATCTTCTATTTCTTTCAAAACTGAACTCAGAAATTTTCGCCTGTATCTTCTTTTTAAGGTTTCTAAAACCCCTTGATCCATAGGCTGAATTAAGGATGTTACATTCGCTGGTAGAAATATGACCTTTATGTCCCTTTCTTTAAGTTCCTTGCAATTGGGAGGTGAAGGAGCATTATCCAGAATGACAATGGCCTTTCCAGGTAAGTTCAGTTTTTTCAAGTGTTTTCTTACAGAAGATACAAACTCATGAACAACCATTCTCTGATTAATGCAGAATCCATTCAGGCTGATTTTTGTGATCGGTAGTAAACTGGTAAATACAAACGATTTATACTTTTAAAAGCTCTGGGATTTTTTGATTTACCAACAATAAATGTGGCAATTTGTGAGTTCCAGCTGCATTGCTGCAGGCAGCTACATGAGTCTTTCTTTGGATTTTTTGTATCCTGATGCTGCAGGCTCATCCTTTTTTGCCTTTGTTTTTGTTGGTAACACTTGTAATTTAGACCCGTTTCGTCTATATTGTAGAGTTGTCCTCCAACATATTTATCTCGGTCGATAAGCTCTCTTAAATCCTGCGAAAATTTTTGAGCAGCATGCTGATCAGACGATAACTTCTCTCCAGTGATGATTAATACATGGATACCATGATGTTTTTTTCCAATGTCCAAGCCATCCATTACTTGCAGTAAATTTCTGCGCACCACCAATTTTTCGATTTAGGGTTAGGTCCTTTTCCTTGGGTATGGGTCCACTGATTGAAATTCCATGATGTCTTTCTTGCATAAACCTAAGCCATAATGCATCTTCTAAAATTTCCAATTTTGGTTTCTTTATTGTTGAATGGGAAGACACTTGTGATGCAATCTGACTGCAAAATCCTTCTAGATTCATGCGATTTTTTCCAGTCCTTTGTAGTTGTCTCTCCAACACCTTATTCCACAAAAATTTGTCTTACTGACTCACCCCTATCAATTCTTTCCAGAGCATCAAGCTTAGTTTTCATGGAAACAACCACGCTCTTTCTTATCTCACCCATATTCTATAAATAAATATGAATATATATATATATATATATATATATATATATATATATATATATATATATATATACATAATTTAGTATTGATTAAATATCATAAATAAAATAACAATGAACTAGTATGTGGGACAACTGACAGCAGACCACAGCAGACTCTGTGGACAACTGTGGACAGCAGATGCATACTAGACTGGATTACTATGTAATGAGAAACATTTTAGCACAAGGGACAACTCATGAGATTGATGCGTAATGAAAGGAATGGTTTAAACTGTTTTTAACTAGTTGTTTTTATGTAAAATGTCGCACTCAACTGTGGATTTCAGTTTTCAGACCTAGGGGCGTAAAACGTCAGTTAATCCGGTGAGTCGGTTAAGCGAAAGTCAGTTATGAGGGCTTGTATTGTATTTCAAATGCAGCAATGGAATCTCTTGGATTTATATGCAGGAATACAACTGATTTTACTAATTTATTTACTGTCACTGCTGTGTATACTTCTCTTGTCTGCAGGCTGCTAGAGTATTGTTCAGTCATTTGGAGCCCATATTATGAAATAGACTCCCACATGGTGGAACGAGTCCAGCAGAAATTTCTGAGATCGATTGCCATTTAAAATGGTAATTTCACTGGTCAATATTTCCTATGATGATATACTAGCTCATCTCAATTTAACTACACTTTCTAGTAGAAGGTCCCACACAGACCTAAATTTTTATACAAAATAATTAATAATATATTTGATTGCCCTAATTTATTGTCGCTTATAAATTTAAGAATCCCTGCTCGCTCAATAAGCTCTTTTGTTCCATGTCATCTAGGTTATTATAGAAATAATTACACTTTAAATCACCTATTACAAGTATGGGGAGGCTAGGCTACAATTTATTTGTTCAGATCTCTCCAAGAATATAAAAGGAAAATTAAGGTTTTTATTTGACTTTGAAATATAAGCATGATTAGGTATATTATAAGCAGGCCCGGACATAGAGACCCAGGGCCCCTAGGCAGTTAACAGAGTCGGGGCCCCCTTTTTGGTAATTTAGCAAAAAAACAAACTTTACTTTTATTTTTTATTTATTTAATGTACCTTGACTTTAGAAAATAGACAAGCAGACTTAGAAAGGAAATAGGAAAGAACCAACTATACTTTTTTACACATTATAATTTTTACATTTACATATAATTACAAGATTACATTGCCACGCGATGACATTTCTTCTCTGCAAAGGAACGGATGACCTCACTACAGTCCACAGACTTCATTATTTCTGGCTCTATGTACAGCACAGAGAGTGAATTAAGCCTGTTCTCTTCTGTGGTAGATCTTAAATAATTCTTTACTCTCTTTAGCGCTGAAAACGACCGTTCTGCCGAACAGTTTGACCCTGGTGTACACAACAGCATTCGGAGCGCTATTCCCACGTTTGGATAAATGTCCAAAAAGCCTTTTTCCAGGATGCACATGTATAGCTCCAGTGACGATAACCCTTTTCCCCCATACAATATCGAAATATCCAGAACCTTCGAGAATGTTCCTGTACTACCATTCACTAATCATTTCCGGAATGTTCTACCTTACGGGATTATTCTATAAAATCTTAAGACACTATACACTAGAAAATTCTATCACATTCTTTAGCCAACACTACTCGTATCGTAACCTTAACTAACCTCAGCAAATTCGCGTGGAAGATAAAACCTTTGAGCAGCAAAATTGAAATTGATACAACTTTCTAACACACACTTTCAACGCGAACTGACAAGTAGTGACGAGTTATAGAATGAAGTCAGGTGCGATGTAAAACAAACAAAGAACACAAACACAGTGTTGCCCCTTGACTTGTCATAAATTTACTATGGTCAATTATTTTCTATTTCGTTCGGACAAATTGACACATTATTTTCCCTGTCCTGTGTCCTCAATGTGTACCATTTCGGCCCCTGGTTGGGGCCCCCGCCAATGTTGGGGCCCTAGGCAGCTGCCTAGTTTGCCTAGGCAGAAGTTTGCCGCTGATTATGAGTGCTAAAAAAGATTTTAATTGATCACTTTCAACTTTTAAATGTTATGTGTATGTGAATTCAATATTAAATGCATATTTGTATTAGGTTTTAACAAAGTGAAAGCTTTGATAAATATAAGCTGTCATATTTTTGTAAATTTTATATCTATGGGTATATGTGTGAGTCTATAAATGTTGCAGGAAATTGAATATTCTACAACATTTGTTCGAATCATTTTTAAAAACCACATTTTTTAGCTGCCACTACCACATCACCTACAGGCGACTATTGTTAACAATTGATGCTAGTTACGTCTTAATAACGCTCCTTTTAATTTTCTTAATTGTTGGAGATTCCTGGCTATATGCACTATCAGAAGGCTATGGTATCAATCTATTTGTGTTCTTTGTAAAGCCTTTAAAATTTCTTGCAGTTCCTTAAAAAATTCATTATCATTTAACCTGTTTGGAATTTTTAGAAATATTAGTCATGGAGAAAGTAATGTGGTGGCCACATCAAATTTTTTTGAAATGTTTGCTTTAATATTTGATGAATGTAAAAATGTATTGGAATAAAAGTTGTAGGAAATTTCATTTTCTATAACCTATGTTTGAAACATTTTCCATATAATGTTTTGTTTGAGATATTTAAAAAACTATTTTTTTGTTGCCATCACTAGAACACCTACCTGCGACTACCGTAAACACTTTACTCTTAGTTATGTCTTAGTAATGCTCCTTAATGCAGGTTTAATATTAACAAAACAATTCATAAAGAATGCATATCGTTATAATTTTAATGCAAGAAAGTCACTGTTAAAGAGAGCAATCAAGGCAGGAGAGAAATATAATCGTTAAGTTTAGTCCTAAATCACGTTGTAGTAGATTAGAGGAATTTATATTTTTCATTTACCTTTTTTCATCATATGTATTCTTAAAAATATTTTATCGATTGACTACATATTTTTCATTTAGGGTTGAGCCATTTAGTTTTATTGCCATACCTAGTTGCATTAAATATTCCTAACAGAGGTAATTCTTTTTCCATTAATAAATAATTATTATCATAAAAAACTGATTTATTTCTTTAGTAAAGCGAGTAAAATACCCGTGTTTAGTTTTTCCTAAATTTACATATATAAAATGGAATTTTGAGCATAAATATTCCTTTAACAGACAATTCTACAGATTTTTGTTTCCGATTCTACTGATATTTTAAGTTTTGGAAAGGCAACACTGTTACAAATTCCAAAATAATTCAGATCTGAAAAGAATTGTAAAACCGAACAGTAAAAAACCACTGAATGCTAAAGACAATTATATACATATACTAAAAAGACGAAATGCTCCTGCATAACCAGTTTTTAATAATTTGCAGAATTTCGTAAGATAAATAATGTATACAGCTCGTTTATTATAATAGTTAAAAGCTACAAAATCCTTAATTCTATTTAAATCTTAGTGTGAAGCAGGTAAAGCAAATATCAGCATTCAAGAAACAGGAAAATTGAATAAAAGACAGGGTATTGGATATTTTATTTTTTTATTTATTTTTTCAGTATGAGGTCATTTCACTGCCTTTCAGTCACATTAAATATAATCCACCTCTCTGACCAGGTAAGCTTAAGTATGGAGGCATTTCACACTAGATGTTTCTGAACCACAGGTGGCTAGAACTTAGGTAATGACTGCACGGTATGTATGCTACCAAAAACACAATTTTAAGTTTTTAACACAAAGATATAAGTAAATTAAGCGAAACTTGTTCAAGCATCGCAGCAACACTAACACTTGGGCTGCTTGGAGAATCTTTGAAATCATATTTAGAGCAGGTTCTCAAAAGTTGACTTGCAATTGTCCTGGATATCCAGTTGAAACACAACGTGTTGGCCTCTGTGGTCTTAGCATTATTGATTCAGGTATGAGATTGAAATTCCCTGGAGTTCAAGCATCCCTGTACATCCTGAATGTATAATATTTCAGTGATGGATTACCCCTTTACCCTTCTATTTGAGCAGAATTCATCATAATATCTTAGCTGTTGCTCCTCAACAATGAAATTTTTGTTATAAAATTAATTGAGACCTTCTGAACCTGCAATAAAAGATTTATTATTATATATTAATTCACAGGCAAAAGGCTATTACAAAATAACATAAACGTTTTAAAAAATAGTAGTAAAGTACTTGAAATACGGTACCCCAAAGAAAACACAGCGGGCCTGAATCCTGCGAAAGTAGAATTTTTTCCAAGGTCATCCGACCTCCTGTTTGTGTGGTTTGAGGAGTCCTCACTGGGATTCCCTGCTTCTCTGTGAGTGTGTTCAGTGTGGAAGGAGCTATGGCTATAATAATCCAAGAAGAGGTTGATTAGCCAAAAAGTGCTGATTTACTTAACTTCCTCATTTAGTGTACGTATGAGTCTTTGGTGAAATTTGTAAGCAATGAAAAAATAACACCATATTATGAAGGCGGTCCCAGACCTACGTAAAGGTTGGGTTATGAATTTAATGAACTATTTGTTAGTGCATTTTAATGTCATTTTAGAATCATATTGTACTTTTTCACCATTTCCCACGATTTTATAGTAGCAGTGAAGAAATTATAAAATTCCTTCCCAACAGAAAAGCAACCTATTACTTTGTACTACATTTTTGCCCAGGCATTCACAACTAAACTTAATGAATGAGCTGCACTGGGAATAAAAATCCTCTGGAGTTTATTTTTCGTATCCTGATTTACTCGCCAACATGTTTGATTCATTATTATCGTAATGTTGTTCTCTAATATATTTGATAGATAATTTTACCTTATTAAGCTCCTTAAATAAAGAATCTGTTAAAAAAGCAGCCCCACCGTCCATCATAGTGATGAGAGCCACTTGTTAGCTGCTGGGGGCGGGGAGACACGTGGGCCTTGGTGACCAGCGTTGCCAACTTTCATTCAAGCACTGTCATTGGAGAAAGTAAAAATTATCAACTGGAAAATTTATGCTACATATATTATTCAAAATTGTCAGTATTACAATTTTAAAATATTTATATTATGCAAAGATTCATTCTAATTTGTCATATGGAATAATCTTTTGGGGTCATGATAAATATGCCAATAAAGTCTTCTTCCTGAAAAAAGCTGGCCATTAAAGGATCTATGCAGGCCATAAATTGATCTGTGGATCGTTTTACCAAACAAGTCTACGTTTCTGTATGTATTGAGGTTTAGCCATCTATGGATGAATATTAGCGGAGTAATTACACACTGTCATTGTGATACAGCGTAATACAACAATACAAAAATTACATTACTGATATTTATCTTAAGTATGGATATACGTGAGTAGAATAGAGCTTCACTTAGCTATTTTGCCATGAGTAATGTATGTAATACAAAAATTTCACAATTGATATAATAACAATTTGTTAATTACCTTTATTTGGTATTTATATAGAATGGAATGTTATAAAAAACACAGACGTGATTTAAACTAAATTTCTTATGGCCACCGTTACATAAGCTATACCGGTCGTGGAAGGTTATCTGGTGCAAAATAACTATAGGCAGGCCCTATGAAAAGGTGGGGGGGAGGGAGGGCATTTGGCCTCAAGCTTAAGGGGGCCTCAAATTTTGGCAGTTGTTCAGAGACGGAATTATGCACAGGCACTATCTGGGGCATTGCCCTTGTTCTTCTTCCTTTCAGAAAAGATGAAGTGACATCGAATGTAACTTACAATTTGATTTTTAATCGATAATTAATAAATTTGCATAAACAAAAGCTAGAAAAGCATTTCATAAATAAAAATTATTGAAATATTTCATTAGCTTATAGGTAAATGTATTTATTCATCTTTTTATCAATCGAAATATCAATAATGAATGTAGAAAAGGACACGTCAAAAACAAATGTACAATGCGATTATATTATTTGCAGGACATCCAAGAATTATGTGGCACAACTTCCCCAGTTTTGGCTGAACGATATAATCCCTCAATCAGATCCCCCTCTCTCCTCTTACTTAACGCACTAACTTTTTAAAAGAATTTCTCTAGGAAGCCATTTCAATGTGCTCTGCATTCTTGTCTGGGTGGAAAGCACTGTCAGCAACATAATTTTCGGATCATATCTTTTCTTTAGGAGGTCAGAAGATTTTATGAAAGAGTGCTACATAGTGCAAGCTTGACGCTCCTACCCCCAGTGTAATCCGCTGTAACCTTTCAGCGAACCCCGACCACCAAAGTGGGCTACATAATGCCTAAAATTTTTATTTTTATTACGGCGAGGGGCCTCAAAATCTGGATGTGGCTCGGACCTCTCTGAGTCTCACTGGTGGCCTGACTACAGGTTATTTGATATTAAAGTTGTATTGCTTAAAAATATACGAAAATTTGTATATAATTTTTTATGGTGCGTAGAAAAAGGGCAACTTTTAAAAACTACTAGAAAATCGATCAAATTTTCATTGATATCGCCAGAAATTCTAATATACCATTAGATGGAATATTTGCTCACCAGATGGTAGGCTCATTCTATCAGATCTACCAGATCAAGTAGATATTCCAATAAGTCGGCAACGCTGGACGCCGGTGCGGGAGGCTGTGAAACCTCCACGCCCTCCCCTTCCCCCGCGTCGCCCTTCTCCGCGGCGCTCGAGTTGGCGGCGTTTATTGCCGCCACCCCCACTCCCCCTCCGCCCACCTCCTCCTCCGCATCAGCTTCGCCTCCCGCCGGAGAAACGCTCAGGACCTCCACCTGAACAGGAAAGACAGAGAGAGAGAAAATAAATGAGTATCTCCCTCGATATAAAAGATCGTTTATTAAATTCTACAGCTTAGAAATTCAGCTTCTTGTAACGTTCATCGAAGATTTTTCTTTTAAGGCCTTCGTGCCAACTCATCAAAAAAAACGACGCAATATACATTGCACAAACTTTCTCATATACGTTTGGTCCACTGTGTAGGCATATAAAAGAAAAACGCTCATAAATCAATGTTAAGCATGGTTTAGCGTATATTTTAATGCCACCGTTCGATATTTAGTATTTTTTGGGGTATATGGCTCCGTTAGTATTTATTATTTGTGACACAAGGCTGTACGATTAGGTGGATGTAATCGAAATCCTTGTAGCCATTTTTGAGTAAATCGAATTGTTTGAAAATATCCTACAAAAAAGTACACTTATTTGTTGGGCAATATAGTTCATCTCTTCAGAATGTCTTTTATGAACGACATTATCCAGTAATATGAGATACAATTCGATTTAGTTTAACCGTAAGGCTATAGTAAGAATTTGTTTCAAAATATCGAAAATAAAGTACCCGTAATTGTTGCGAAATATCGTTCATGCCTTCAGAATGTCTTTAATGAGTGATATTATCATCACTAATGTCAGACATCATTCGATTTAGCTTAACCGTAATGCTGTAGTAAGATTTTGAGTGGATCTCGGCGAAGGCGTGACGTCATAGTGCTTAGGTAAGGTCGCTTAGCGTAGATTGTAATGTCACTGGAAGCCATATAGTGATTGTAAGAGTCATATGGCTTAGGCAGTATTATTTGTTACACCAGGATCTACAATTGGATAGATTTTAATAAAATTCCCTCCAGCCAGCCATTTCTGAGTAAATAAAATGTTTCTAAAAATCGTGAGGAATAAACTACCCTTTATTTTTGTGAAATGACACTTTTCTGAAAATGGGGTCTGCAAAAGATGATATATTGCCCAAATACGAGATATGATTCGATTTAATGACGCGTTTGGGCTCTAGAACAGCGAACAGACCGACCGACAGACAGACAGACAGACAGAGGGGCAGACGGCATGGCGAAACCACGGCAGTATATTATAGATAATGATTGAATGAAATAGCAGATATAAAAAACCGTATTAGAAGTGCTTTAATCGGATATAATAATGGTGACGGGCAGGGGCAAATATAGGGCCAGGCGATCTAGGCGGCCGCCTAGGACAGACGTCGGCACCCTTTCTCACAAGAAGAGATACTTTTTCAAATAATGAAGAAGAAGAGCAGCAGTTATTGGCGGATCCACGGGGGATGACGGGGGCGATCATCCACCCCATCCCCCATTAGCCTTGCCGTCGTTTCACGTTTTGCGACTATCACTGTTAAAAAAACGGTTCTTCTAATAATAGGCCCATCCTTTTATTTTCCGCAATTTTTATTAAGATTATTAACGAAGCCAATTTAGTTGGGGGTGTTTTAGATGTTTTAACCCATATCTGTCCAGAGGCAACATTTGTTACCAAGCGATTTAGAATTATTCTTCTTTACATTAGAGTGACCTGAAAATGTAGTTATATTTTTTATAATCTCAATTTATTCTATAATAAATATATAAAGCCCGCATTATTTTTGTTTCCATACCCTTTAAACAAAAATTTCAAATGTTTCTTTATGTTCGTCGATTTCTATTGGCCTCTTGTCATCTTTCTACCCTAAGTAGAATATAATTTCTGTGAAAACTTTATTATAATCTCTCTCCCTCTCTCCATCTATTTGTAAATTCTACATTGTGTAAGAGTTAACATGAAAAAATAAGGATCTAGAAATATTTTTTTCACCACCGTAGTGGGACAACAAATAAAGGTGGCAACAAATGTTGCCACTGGGCAGATAAGATGTCCCTTTTAGGTATTATCACATATTTTGCCAATTTTTTTATGTTTTCAAAACTTCGTTTTCTTTCTTAAAAAATGTTAAACGCTATTCAGTATCCAAGAAATTGAATACGACCGTACCTTTCACTACTTACGCAGTATTATTAAAATAAGGGTGGGGTTGATGTGCATGATCAATTTGTTGCGCAGTGCAGATCAACTAATAGAACCAAAAAGTGGTGGTGTTCTTTTATTGGGTGGGCATTCTACGGTTCCTGCGAAGAAGGGTGGCTTGTTTATAGAAAATAATTTAATAAGAATATTCCATTGTTAGATTTTCGTAGGGAATGTGTTTAGTTCCTTTTGCGACGTTATGGCTCAGAGACCGATGGGAGAGGTCCACGCGCATCTATTTCGCTTGGACTGGATACAATAAAACGCGATGTCGGAGATGAAATAATTACCAAGGGATCAACACGCTTTCGCCATTGTAAACATTGTTCCAAGAGGACAATATTTATTTGTAAAAAGTGCTATGTTCCTCGTCACCATAAATCAGTGGTTCCCAAACGTTTTTAAGTTACGGCATACTTTCGAAGGTAAAGAGGTTTTCGCGTCTCCCCAGCCTTGTGACAAGCTTTTTATATTTTTAGATACGGGTGTTACAATCTTTGGACGCATCCATTCATTGTTTCTACCACTTAATCAATGTATTAGAAAAAAACTCAATGGCTCTTTTACTCACCAACACATGAAAATCCTTGATTCATTTATGTACTAAACAAAGTTTTTTGCGGCACCCCTAAAAATCTACTGCGGCACACAGTTTGGGAACCACTACCCTAAGCTTTTTATATGTAATAATTACACGTTCTAGAATTAAAATTGGTTAATTTCGTTTTTTGTAAAATTAAAAGCTATGTAACAGGCATCATAAAATTAGTTAAACTAATGTAAAGTGTATGCTAAGTGGTCTAAAATATGAACTATTCCGGAATGGAAAATTGCATTTATTGAAATTTTGTTATTTGAAATTAATCGATTTGATGATGCAAATTCTTTTTTGTAAGTTCGCAGTTTAAAAAAATATGCGTTTGAAGGTGTTACAACAAAAATAATTGAATTAATTTATACATGTAGTACGCTCAGCGGCCCTCCCGAACGGAATCTATCCCCCAGGAATCGCCCCACGAGTTTTCAGAGGCCCAAGAAGCCCCGAAATCCGTCCCCGACCTCCATCCCTTCCCTCCCCCTACGACGACGACCCTACCCGCCCCCGACGGCCCCACTCTCCCCCGCCGCGCCCCCCGTCCCTGGCGCGTTACAACGTGTATAACTCCACGCACTTGTCGAATTTTCGCTTTCCTCCGGCCCATCCGGCTCCAACGAGAGGTCTTCTTCTTCATCCTTGTCTCTCCTTCCTCGGCCGCTGACGCCGGACGGTCTCTCGAACCCCTATCTATGAACTTTTGCACCAATCGACCGCTTTTCATGACACTTTGTGGAAGTCTCCCGCTACTGGAGCCGAGCTCCCGAGGTTAGTTTTTGTTTCGAACATTGAACGTCTCTGGTTCGATTCCAGGAACTATTATTCATCCCATTTGATTTACATGGGAAATCCGAAAACCGTGGTTCATGGCAGTTTTCTCTAGCGTATCAAAATATCTTAGAATTGTAATATCGGCGCCGGTGCAAATTTTAACACGTTTTTTAATTTTTACTAGATTCTCCAACTTTGGCGCCGATGGTGCACAAGCCGTTTACATCCGCTCCACGGGCTACACGCGACAACCCCTCGCTCCACTATACTCGTTTTGGCCCTCGCTAAAGTCGCTGGTTATGAGAAGTATTACATATTTACTGGCCAACATTTACTAAACCTATTCGCAAATGGTATTTTAATTTTTAAACGGGCAAAATTTTCCCATGCTGTCAAAATGTCCGCGCGCGACATCGTAATAAAATAATTAAAAATTAATTCTAAAAAGATTTTTTCGCAAAAAGGTAAAGAATGAATTTTGATTTATTGAACTTGATTGAAATTCTTTGCTAATGTTATATCGCTCTGTGAAGCTGCAAGAATGTTAGCAGGCAGAACGTCCGCCAAACGTCATTACGGGATTGTTGCGAGCAGCGAGCTGGGGCGGCGCAATAAGATACTTGAATGAAAATTTACCAATTCTGCGTGTCCATTGCCATTTGACGCGGTCACCTCGTCGCAAAATCTGACCTGGGGAAAAAATGGTCTACTAAGGAAACTGGTAGAAGCATCTAAACATTACAAAGAACATAAATGCAATTCAACAGATAATTTTTATTTATATTTTCAATCTTGTGATAGGAGAACTAATGTTTTGTTGTTGACTATATAATTATGTATTTATTGTTTTATTATTACACAGACATATATAGATTAACCATATAAATAGGGTAACACTCACGTGTTTTCCCGGCGGTCGACTACGTCTGAAGTGAGGAGAGGAGGGGTCATGCGCCTGCTCTTCAGCCTGAAGAGCAAAACATCAGGATGACTTAAAACCAATACGTAGTCATGAAATGAAGTTTATTAAGTTTCTCAAAAAAATTTACAATTTAATGAAACAAAAAGTAACAAAGCTTATTCAAATCTCAGAAAAATAAAATTATTTTACAGTTCCATAAAATATTTCTTTTGCCCAAGTGCTGAGTCACATAATTTCCAATATGTAATAATGAAAAATTAACTTTGTAGTTTCCACAAATTTAAATTTAAACACGACCGGTTTCACTACGATCGCAGCATCATCAGGTGATTAAGGTAATTGAATGAGCGGTTGGGAAACGAAGGCGAAAGCAACATACTAGCCAAATGTTACAAAAAGTTACGAAAACTTGGTAAAAGGGCCAAAGACAACAATGTTCATACACATTATTAAAAAAATATTCGGTAAGCTAAATAGAGCAGAATGATTGTGGAAAAGGTATTCATTTAAGAGGGGCGAGTCTTTACAAATAATTATCTCTAGCTGTTCGAGTGCATCCAATTTGCGTCCTTTACTTAATTGGATTGGATCATCTTGATGGATGGATCGTTTTACGAACTACCGTTTGACGATGCAATGGGAAAATAATCTTTGTTTTACGAGTTTTCGCCTGACGAACAGTTTTCGTGAAACGAATTAAGTTCGTAAAACGAGGGAAGACTGTACCATCGTTAGCACTTTTCCTCTCCAATTCTTTCACTTAGATTTCTTTCTCTTCCAAATTCTTATACATGCGCAAAAATTCACATGCGGCTTCCCCTCCATTTTGGAAATGGCATCAACATTGTGTAAGAACTAGAACCAAAGTTCTGACTTAGGATCTTCGGCAAATTTCGGAAGAATAACGGGTTCATTTTCAACTGATAAAAAAATAAGCTGTTGAACCATTATTAGTATTTATTCTTTCAAGAGTAAGCATAAGTCTCAGAAATCTTGTGCTCGTATGCGACAAAATTTGTCGTTAAAATCACAAAATGATTTCAGTGCCCCCACTCGTACCGTGTCCATATGAACAAATCTGAATATTTTTACAATACCAACTTCCACAGACCGTTTTAATGTAAATGTGTTCCGTGCAACGGATCCCCACAAATGTTCTACTACAGTTGTCCGATAATTTCCGGAAAAGATTCTTAGAACCTGTACTTTTTGCACCTCCAATGTTTAGGGATTGCAGTCCCGGGATCCCGAATCCCGGGATCCCGTCCAAAATTTCTATCCCGAAATCTCGGGATTAGGTAAACCTAAATCCCGAGATTTCGGGATTGACATATTTGTTTTGCTATCAGGTGGCGCTAACTATTAAATTGTATTTGATGTATAATAAAATATATAAGTCGTTGGAATTCACTCAGTATTACTGCTTTTTATCTGAGTTTATGATATGTCATCATTCTTGGAAAATAAGAACAACGAAAAAAAATGAAGAATATCCTTTGGGGTGTGGCAAACCTAAAGAAGAATGAATATCATCAAGAAGAAATGGAATTCGCGGAATCGGAAGGACATGAATCAAGTGATGAATCCTTTTCCTCGAGTGATGAAACAGACGAAGATGATTCGTTTGAAGGCGGAGGGGCTTACAAACTATCAGAAACAAACATTAAGTTATTGATTAAAAAAATAAGGAAAACTGTTATTCTCTTCAGAAAATCACTCGCAAATAACGAGAGATTCCTTCAGAAATATGTAATCGAACAATAGGGGGAGGAAAAATCACTTGCTATGGATATAAGAACTCGCTGGAACAGTTTAGTTGAAATGATCGAACGTTTTATATTGCTTAAAACCTGCATAATGAATCGATCTGAATTCCGATATATCATTTAGTGAGAGTGAACATGAACTTGCTTCTTCTATTTTTGCAACACTGCAGCCAGCGAAAATTGATGTGGAAGCTCTTTGCCGAAGAGATGCAAATCTTTTGACGCGTGAGACAGCGTTGGAAATCATGATGAAGAAACTGAATGATGTGAATACAGAGTTAGGACATAATATGAAAAATCAAATAATGAAGAGACGAACTAAGTTATCAGGGGTATTGAGGTATCTTCAGTACGGGTCACAGGCTCGTGATAATGTATTTTCTGTGCCATCACTAGCGAACATAAAAATGTTTGTTACAGAAAACCTGAGTACATGTTATTGTAATATTAGTAAAACATATGAAGCACTGGACAAGAAAGAAGAGCAAGTTTCATCAGCATCAAGAAGCCGATCTATAAATGATGACTTACACACTCAGCGAACGGCAGCATCTGAACGTTTTGAGACTGGTACATCATATTCAGAGAAGTTAAAGAAAGAACTCGATTCGGTCATTACCCAATGTTTAGTTACTCTCAAGAAATAATCCTCCTGCTATAATTCAAATGATCTAGCATTATCAATAGCACCAGAGCAAAAGGATTTCCGTGAAAATGGACGTAAATGAGAAAATCTGCAGTTTCTTTACCAGCAGTTGCTAGCTATTCCTCCTACAAGTGTAGAATCTGAAAGGGCTTTTTCATCAGCAGTGATGCTGTGCAATAAATACAGATCAAGAATGAGTGACGCGACATTAGATGCACTTTGTTTTTTAAGGGCATACTTCAGAAATTTGTGAATAGCTTTTAAGTGAGGAGAACCTTAATCTAATAGTACCGTTTATTTTCATAAATGCAATCAATTTAATTTAATTTAAGATACCGCAACAATTGCTACTTTAGTTATTAAAATTTCCTTTACATTTTCTCCACAAATACGTGTTTGATTTTAGTTTTACCTGCTGATAAAAAGTTATTTTCATTGACGTTACTTAAATTTTGTGAAAACTTGATATTACTTCCATAACTGCATACGATGATTTCATGTCTGTTTATGGATCAAAATTATTGTTTAAAAATATTGTGTGTTTTTCATTTCCCGCCACTTTTCCTCGATCCCGGGATTGAAAAAATCACAATCCCGTAACCCCGGGATTAGAAAATCCCTCCGGGATGGCAATCCCTACCAATGTTACTACCTATTGGTAGTATCAGCTGACATACTAACAATCTTATCAATCTTAACAAGTTTTGGGAAGTGAGCTATAATTTAATACATTAAAATCTTTGAGAGAAAAAAAGATTTTCATCTATGACTGTCACCATCACCACCCATGCATCAGAGTAAATATGTATATGCAGAAAAATCAGAACATCGTGATAAACACTCACGTGCTGCTGGTCCTGATGTTTTTTGAGGATTCCTCGTGGAATCTCTTCATTCTGAAAAAGAAAACAACAAGATGAGTTGACGTAATTATGTAGATATGAAGTGAAGTTGACGAAGTTTCTCAATATATATATAAATAAATACATAAATGATACTTTGGGATCCGAAGGCGGATCAGAGCAGAAAGATTTTTGTTAATAACAACATAAAATAACCCACTAGAAAGGTTTATACGATAAGAGAAGAAGAAGAATGTAATCGCAAGTATACGCGTATTATACTTACAGGCAAATTGGCGGTATCATGCACCACGTCGGGCACGCCGTCTTCAACAGACCATCTTCTTCTGCGCCCGACGCAGTACCGCCTAATGACCTCCCATACCCAGCACGCCAGGAGCAGGCAGGATAAAAAAATTGCCAACCCTAGGGCAACATCGTTGGCAAAGTCATCATAAGAATCTGCCGACACAAATGAGAAAAGAATTTCGGATTTAACGTATGTCGACGGCTTTGCTCTTTCTTTTACATTTTGAACTATTCAAAGATTGTCAAAAAGAAAAGAATTTCTTAAAACTATAGTTCGTATTAACTCGTAAACCTACTTTGATGGTTTCAAGCTAAGCAAGATGTTGTAGGAGATAGGATTATATAAGTAATTTACTGGTTGTGTATGCATTAATAGTTAGTCTTTGTAGCGAGGACGAATGCTTCGAAAGACGGACGGACACAGCTAAGGTTAAATAAGCAAAATTATCCTAGGAAACGAATGAGAAAAAATCCAAGTTGATTTGGATACGGAGAAAGGAAAAACTTGAACGTAAGTTGGAAAGCCATCGGAACCAGTTTCAGATCGTAAAGTAAAGCACCTTGCTAGCATGATAACGAGAGGATCAAAATGTACCGATGAAATTAGGGCTAGAATAGCGATCGTTGATTGCAACGACAAGTAACCATGCATTTAATTAAAATTCCACTAATCAACTGAGCTAGGCTACGTTCCGAGTTCTGAAATATGCCAGATTTTCTATAATATTGGTGAAAAACAAGTTAATTACCTCTCCCGTTCATTTTCAGCTCCGTCTTCTTTAGATTTTTCAACAAGAATGAACTAGTTCTGAATCGTGTGGTTTCCACGGTAACGGCCAACAGAGACGACACAAGAAATAAGCCTCCATTGTTTGAAATAATCAATTTAGAAAACAAGATAAATTTAAATTCTAAGCACTGCTAAAGGATATATCAGAAGCGATGCCAAAAAATACAGAATTTGCGATAGAACAATCGAAAATTAAATTATTATTTAACTCATACATACCTCACTTGAGATGAAGTACGTTAATCTTTACACTCACGCTCATTCATTCGTCGTAAATTATTTATGTCTTTTAACCTACAAAAGCTGAGAGTGGGTAAACGTAACGAAACTACACGTATTTTAGTTCACTTCTTCGTCCTGAATAATCCATTTCCTTTCAATTAATATGTTCATTAGGCGCGATAAAGAAAATAAAAGTTATTACTTACAATTAGATCTTAGAACAACAAACAGGAAGGAAAAGTATGTCTCTGCATAACATAATAATAAGACGACCCAAACAGAACTAACGATGCGAGCTTTCCATTTAATCATTTATTTAATACCTACTTATATTGGCTCTAATAGCTTTAAAATCACCGCAGATATGTTGCTCCTTGTGTTCTCAAATTCCATAATTGAGCGTTATAAAATACGACAAACACATTCGAACGGGATATTAAATTGAACACGCGTATTTTCGTTCGACAGAAACAATACCTGTATTTATTAGACTATTCCGAATCCGAGTCCATCAATAGTTGTTGCTATGGCTACACCCTCGTAATGAGTGATGAAAACGGCAGTATTTACGCGAAATTCGAAGAAATAAGATGGATAAGCAGCGTTTTACGATAAAAATTAGAATCTCCATTCCTTCTCTCAGAGAACGGTGCAAATCCCGCTCCGATATTACAATTCTAAGATATTTTAATGTGCAAGAGAAAATATCCCTGCTCGGTGGGTTTCAGATTTCCCATGTAAATCAAATTGGAAGGATAGTCCCCGGAATCAAACCCGGGACTTCAATTTTCGCAACGAAAACTATCCTTGGGAGCTCGGCCCAAGTAGAAAAAGATTTCCACCGAGTGTGTGACAGCTTTTCGGTTCCTCTGTATAATGTGCGAATTATGAAGGAAGGAAGGGAATTATCTCACAGGACAAGTACCAAAGATTTTTCCAGTGTTTGACACAATGAAACGGTCTCGTATGAGAGTTCAAATCAAGTGGCTGTTTGATGTGTTATTGCCTTATTGTTAAACACACTCCACTACGGGAGGAGTTTCCTTAATGAGTAATATAAAGAGTAATATAAATAAAGGTAATATTATTCTTTTTAACTTTAAATTACTCCGACAATATTTTTATTGTTTTAAAATGACAATGCTCCTAATGGCTTACAAAAATAATAGGCTTAATTTCAATTACCAGGTACAATTAAGCAATAATTATTAATTAATTAAAAGTAATTCCCCTGCGTAAAAAAATTAGCCGTGTACAATTACTTTCTGAAGATTGGGATATAAAAACCTGTAGGAAAAAGGACATTTTGCAGGAGAAAAAAATTCGGCAGGCGGGAGTCTCGAATGCCAAAAGCACGGGACGCGAGACTAATGTTAGGCGTTATCTCTAGCATAGAGACTCCAGAGATAGCGAAGTTACAAGTATTTGAGAAAATCGGTCCATTTTTTGCACTTTTTAATTAATTATTTCTCTTAAACTTAAAGCCATTGGCTCGAAATTCCGAAAAAGTATTCTTATAGATATTGAACAACACTCTCCACTGGTAGAAGATGAACCGAATCTGTGAGTTACAGTCCGTAGCGTCTCCTTGTACGATATCTAGAATTTTTTACTCTAGTCTCTTTCTTTAATGTTTATTTTGTTGATATTGTATAAATCATTTCATTTTTAAAGGAACTTTTAGTAAATTTAGAAATTCTCGTTCAAGTTAAAAACTATTTTCATATATACAGTGAAACGATTTTTTAAATTGTTTACATGCTTAAATTATCGGCTGGAATAGATCATGCCTCAAAATTAAATAATCACATGGACAATCCTACTAAAATCAATAAACTGTTATCATTATAAAAATGTTATGAAGAGCGGAGATTACTCATTTGTTCCCAAAATAGTGATAGATAAACATTTAAAAAATTCGTAGCTAACATTACCGCATTCTACCAGAATGTCCGCGGTTTGCGGACTAAATTAAAGGACATGCGTATTTCAGCGGTGTTTCCCGCAGTGGGAATTTTTTCCGTGTTAAAACATAACTAATACACAGATTTTTATGACCCACAAAACTAACATTCTTTGGTAATGCTCTGTTATCTACTATCAAATATATTAACTCGTAATTAATATGTATTTTGTTGAAATCTGTATGTAATTAATTTCGCCTATTTTGTAAATATTGTAATTACTTATATGACGAAAGGGTTAAATGTAAGAAGGGACTGCATAGTCTAAATTTCGCCCTAATAAAGTCGTTTGTCTGTCTCTTAAACTAATTAATGATGTGTTTACATTCCTCCCAAACCTGACCAAAGCATATACCAAAAATATCGTGAAGAATAAAGCGTCTTGCATATTTGTGTACAGACGCCCATTCGCTTATGTTTGGCGATTCAATTTGCCAGGTAATAATTGGTCAACATTCTTTCCTGAAGTTTACCTCACTGCCAATATCTGAATTTTGTACAAAAAACTTAGTTACCAACCAATATGGCGAGATTCTGGATTTGTGTTTAACAGATATTACAAAGTGCTCATTGAACAGTGTGTATGATGTTGATGTGACTTTTGCCTTGTAATGCCTATCATCCTCCTCTTATGTGTGAACTTCATGTAGGTGCATCCCCACGTGTAGATATTTATTTTGAATCTTTCAACTTTAGGAAAGGAAACTATTCTGCAATGATAGATTACTTTAGCTCTATAGATTGGTTTATATTGACTGAATTACAATTAGATGATGCTGTTTGTTATTTTTATGAAATTGTAAATAATACCATTAATCTGTATGTTTCTGAAATTTTACACAAGAGTGGATCATCCCACTTACCCAACTGGTTTAGTAAAGAATTAATTTCATTAATATATGATAAGAAAGTAGCCCACAAGAAGCTTAAAATAAGTAGATCTGGTGTAGATTACAATTATTTCGCATCTCTTCATGCTCAATGGAAGTCATTGTCAAAAGTCTGTTGTTACCTCTCTTATATTAGTTCTGTTCAAGATTCCATTCCATCGAATACAAGTAGATTGTGGAGTTATGTTCATTTCAGGAATCTGCTAATCTCTTTGCTGAACGTCTTTCCAGTGTGTATCCTACTCCGAGTAACATAATACCACAATACCAGTATTCTCATACAGTTAATCTACACTCTTGTGGTGTTCTTCAAATAAGTGTTCTTAATGCCTTTAGTATGCTTGACGTAAATACGAGCGCTGGGCCTCCTCTCTTGCTGAAGCACTGCTCTAACTATTTAACTTATAGTCTTACTATATTTTTTAATAAGTCACTTAAGAATGGCCATTTCCAGATGTTTGGAAGGATAATTTCATGATTCCTGTCCATGAAGCAGAGGGTAAATCATTTGTAAAGACCAATAGTAATTAGGGAAAGGCATGGTAAAGTGGCCATGTCGGGTAAAGTGGCTGTGTAACTTTGCATTGTCTGTTTAGTGCTGCACCCATGCAGGAATTATGTAAACTCGGAGGGCAGGGCGTTTTCAGTTACCTTGCAAATGTGGACGAAGGACGCATTTATTTTAACATACATGAAATATATTAAGACAATACAGATACAAATGTTATGTTATAAGTCATTTATTTTAAAAATAAAAAATTTTCCAATAGAAAAGTACACGTACACAGTCTTTATTTTAAGAAAGAAAAAAATTTTCAGTTGTGTATGAAGTAACTGTGCTGTTTAAACGCATAGTCCCTCGCATTTTTATAAGCATCCACTGTCGTTAACATTTGAATCAGACTCTAGTTCAATGTGAAGCAAAACTAATCTATGGGCATCTTTGGCTGCTGCATGAGGTTTTTTGGCTCTGTATTTGAATTCTCCTTCCTCTTCACTCTTCTTTAGAGGGTTAATGGTATGATTTC
>JAJPWW010000589.1:0-22123 GCA_028673005.1 Tanypteryx hageni | reverse complement strand
AGGGACATATTTTACTCCTGCAAAACCTGAGGAATATTGGGGTGGGAAGAAGGAATGGTGTGCGACAGGAGCAACTGAAAGTGGGGCATGGAAGGGGAGAGGAAAAGGGCCGAGAAAGGCGAGGTGGATCAAGATGCATTCGCAATTGGATTGGATTAAGAAGGAAGAGGAATCGTGGGATAGAATTGCATGGGTTAAGACTCCAAAGCGTAACATACCTCAGAACTCAGCGAGCGAAAAACCCTAGTTAGTTGAGAAGAAATTGACCCATTCTTGAAATGTGTGTGAGCATACTCTGCAAATATTAGTCTTTAATGAACTAACAGACTCATTTTTTCTACATTTGGCGAAGTAGATGGTGTGCATGCTATACATTGTGGAATTTATTCTTTATCTTCTGATGCATGTCATTATTATACATTGGCTGTGAAGAAGTTTCTCTTAGAGCATACTGTGAGTTATAATGGTAAGTCAGGAGGTTTTTAATTTTTGTAATATTTAGAAATTTTTCCTCCAGAGAATTGTAGTTATAACTGCAAGATAAAAATACTTTTTATTTGGAAAATGAGTTCCACACAGCAGTATCTTGATCTTACAGAACTATTTGGGTAGTATCTTGATTGAGGTAAGTGCTCCTTAGTTGATTCTTGGGTAATTTTTTGGAATTACACATGTTTCAATAGTTTTTGTGCAACATTTTCTTATTGGTTTATTTTATTATAGCATCTGGTTAGATGCATTTGCTTATTGTGCACATTTATTTTATGTACAACAGAAATCAAAAGTTGTACCTGATTGTTTATAATGATTTTGTGAAGAATTAAACATTTTAAACTTTCTTTAATGTTTTATTATTAGTTTTGTTGAAAATGTGATGTTATACTTGTCTGTGGATCATTCATTAATTCTTACATTCTTTAGCTTTTAATCTTTTACAGAGATTCATAAATTTAAAAAAAGATAGATTGTTGCGTTAGGATTTGCAGCGATATGTGCCTCTCGGGTTGTGTCTGCCGAAGGTGATGAGTCCGAACTCTTAGCATCACACGAACTCATAGCGTCGTGTGAACTCTGTGACATGTGTCTTGTCCCACTACACTTATTATTTAGCCGCCAGACATTAATCCAAGAGATTTTGCCAGAATTGGCAAAATTGGCTAATAGTCCTTCGTGAGGGACCTGCCCTCTTGTCAGAAGAATCCAGAAACCTGGAGAGTTTACGGCAACACTGGAAGGGAGGCAGAGGAAGAGCAGAGAGAGACTTGAACGGAGCACGTGACTGGCATTCTCTAGAGAAGCCTGGAACTAGGGAGTGCATGAGAGAGAGTCGATCTGAACAAGAGGATCCATCACAATTCATCCCAGCCTGCACCCAATCCTGTTTTTCATATCATTTATTATTCCTCCAAAGTGGAGTATCCTATTTGTATTATTCTTGATGTTACAGTGTATTTGTCCGTATTCTGCTTATTATGTTATGATAAGGTTATCTTTGATTTTCTTGAGTTGGCACCACTATTCTCTAAAGGGCTTGTTTGTTGTCTCTAGTTTTGTTAAGTATCTTCGGGAATTACGGGAGAGTAGCTAAATGAGACAGTCTCAGATTCATATAATAAATAACATGAAACAATAAGAAAGAATGAAATTATATTCATGATTTGTGTAGAATGTTAGAAAGAAGACAACAATGCTTTGTGTACTTTTTGGAAAAGTAAAAATTGAAGAAATAAAAATCATGACTGAATTCATTGATCCATCTCTCTCTCAGACTTTCTCGACAATTAGTTCTGTTAACTGAGTTTTGTTTGTGTCAGCAATGTATCAGTCTGTTTCCTCTCTTGATAAGTTAAATCGAAGGTAATTTAATTGAAAGTTTAGCATTAAATTTTGTTTTTAAATATGATTTACACTTTTTGTCTTATTTACTAAGTTGACAGTGAATGTTCATGTAGATTAAATGCGATTGGTAGAATTTGAACCGATGAATGACTCTCGTGCGATGAGACAACAGGAACTAGATTGTATTATATTATATTGCCCATCAAAAATAACAGGTTCAAATCAGTAAAAAAAATTGAATTGAAATTTTTAACTGATAATAAATTACTTTGAACAGAGCCTATTTTAATGTGCAGCTCAAGTCAATTTTGTGCAGTTGCTAGTTCTTTTTTTTTTCAAGTATTACATGAATCATGAATGCCATGAATAAATTATAATCTTCATTGTGGGTTAGGTATCTCCAGTGCTGTTTTTCCAGCACAAAAGGTGCCGGAATGCGAAAGAGGAGTGAGGGCAAAAATAGGAACTGAATGTAAATTGTCAGTGGAGGAATACATGTAATTGTACAACATGAATAAAATGTAACTGCATTGCAAATAGCTTCATTTCCTTTGTTGTAAGTTATGCAAATTAGTCTTTTTTGCATTGAAGGTTCCAGAACAGCGTTCTGGTGTGTTTCAGCAGAAAAAAAGCACTGAGTATCTCAGTATCTGAACCTGAACAATGCTAATGGCCTATTTAGTTAGATTGTTTCTCACTAGGTGGCATGTTTAGTTAGATTGTTTCTCAAAAGGAGACTCGCCAGCACCCAGCACACCAATTGCTGCATTTTGGGTATTTACAGAATTCACTGATGCAGTTCAACTAGCTTTACTTTTTTGCTTAAAGGTAAGTTGTACTTTGTCGCAAATTTTATATGTATATATTTATATAAAAATAATTTATTTAGAGTCCCCTTAATTCCATTAGCAATGAGCCAAAAGAAGGAAACTCAACGGCAACGAAGTATTTGGGATATGTTTATGCCAAAACATCAGAGGCAGCATCAGCTCAAGACATGTCTGTAACTTCTGCTTTTGCCTATAAAAACTTTATAATAGATGCTGTTATGCCCTTGGCATCTACATCTACAATAATGTTAATAAAACATTTGAAGATAAAAATGTGGATAATGCATTGCATGATACAATGTTGATAAAACATATGGAAATATGAATGTAAGTAAACCACATAAAGACACCATCAAACCTAATACTGAAAATTTGGAATAATAGTGGACAAAAATATTTTCATTGCGTTGTGTGCCTAAAATATCCAGATATAATAAGAAAACAAACAAAAGTGGAATACTCCTTTAGCCAAAACAACTAAAGGAGTATTCCACTTTTGTTAGTTTTGGCCAAAGTTATTGAGCTACTATCAATTATAATAAGCTAAAAAATCCAAAAATGCCTGCTGTTGCTTCACAATATGGAACCATTTACAGGAAAGAAACTGTCAAACAGCATTTTAACACTCAATACCACAAAGATTGCATGAATGAACAACTTGCTAACAGAATTGGAGGTTTAGCTATATTGGTTTACAATGATCCAAAAAGATAAATAATGTCTGCATGGAGCTGTCCACCGTGTATTGTATGAGCTGAAGCTGCAAATTTGTATCAATTTAATGCTACCCCTCAGTCACCTAATTTCAATTTACAATACATCACTCCATCTTCACATTTACAAATACTAACTGTATTGTAGAATATAATATTGCAATATTGAAGGAAATGATTGACAGCACCTTAGCTTTGTCACTGAGAATTGTTGGTTCAGTTGATAGTACAAATATTGATCAAATTTACATGCTGGGGAAAATAGTCAACAAAAATGGCCAGAAAGAAACGTTGTTTTTAGGTGTAGCTGAAAAATATTTGTGTGCATTTTAATATGCGAAGTGTAATGGATTGGAATTCAAAGAAAACTTTTATTGTGACTCAATAAGCAAAAAAGAAGGGGTAATGATAATGATTCAAAGAGAAAGTGCCAAGAGTACTTCAAAATGATATTTACTGAGTCGGGCACATCAGAAAATGAAAACGATGAGCAACAAAAAATTAAAAATTTTGAGTTTTTTCACAAATATTATTAACATAATATTTATGTTGTTTTTTGATACAACTAACTTGTCTTTGAGTGTGATTTATTATGCGATGATTTATATTTAAGATTGTTATTTTTTTAAGAATATTCGTTTTTCTTCATATCCACAAGATGGAAAAATACAACTTTTCTCGACGTATAGCCGTCGAGCACTAATGCTACCGAATTGACAAATCTCGATTCAGCACACGTTTCGAAAGAAATTCCAGTGTTTTTGTAACAAGCGCATGTAGAAAAGCACGTTTAATGAATGCGAGCATGAAGCACGCTCGTGCGATGCTATAGTCGAGCCGGCTAGAGTTGACACCTGAAGAGCTAGTTGCCTACCAGGGGTATGAAACTCTTATGGGAGAATAGATTCCCAGCTTTTACAGCTAAGGGGTCCGCGATAGGCGCTGCAGTCGCAGACAGTTCTTTCTCTCTCTCTCTCTCTCTCATTTTCTCCCCCTATTTTTCTCCTTCTATTTCTCTCTCTCAAGTAGAGATGGGTAGTTCATGAATGAATCGATCTAAATGAATCGTTCAGTGTACTGAATGACTGAATCTATTCACCTCTGACCAAGTAAACGATTCACCGATTCATGAATCAGTGAATCAAGTGATTCACTGAATCGTTAGGAATCAACTGATTCACTGAATCGGTGAACCAACTTAATCGGCGTTTCACACAAAAAGAGGAATCTTATCGCCCAAGTATGGTGTGCCATGTTTAGTTCTAGAGAGTGTTATATGATTGTTAAATTTATTCAGCCGCTAACCTACCTTGTTTTAATGATCATGAATATTGTGAAAATTAGTAGGGCATAATTATTTCGAAAAATAGTATAAGTATATTGTAAATTCCTTTAAACAAAATTATTAAATTATGATGGTCTTATGAAATGTGAACACGCATTGAAGGAAATGGAATCAAATAAACTGTAACTAAAGTATTACAATTTAGTATAGCAAGTTATAATTTGTATACATTTGGAAAATTAACTGAAAATATAAGAAACAAACTATAAATTATTCCTCCAGATAGGATTACCTTATTTTTAATTTTCGCGGACAAAACACAAAAACGACAAAACCCGGTCTTTTAAAATTTACCTTTTTAAGCACAAAAATTGCAGTGTGGTGTTATATCAGTGAAGGAAATATATTTAAATATTATTCAAGTAAAATTCGAATGTAAATGATGTTATTACTTCAACATTTACCCATAAAAATATAACGGAATAATACCTAAAATGTCATGCGTTATTATGATTATAAACGATATAATTAGGAATAAAACGTTAAAATTACAAACTGCAATACCGACCCAAATTGTGCAATTCTCAAAAATTAACATAAGTAAAACAAAACGTGCAATAGAAGGAAATAATGAAGTTCAGGACAAGTGTTAAAATTTCTCCCGGATTTCCCTGGGCAGATCATGCCTGTGAAAAACTGGACATCTGGTAATCCTACCTCCAGAGGTTGAGAGAAAATCATCCCTAACTAAATAAACAAAGCAAGAGTTCTTCATTCTCAGAAGTCCATCTAAATATATTTTTCTTATAGATATTATTTATAAATTTGATAAGAATAAATAGAATGGCATTTTAATGTTGTTTAGTACCAAAAGTCAGGTATATGCAATCACCACTTTTGGATATTTTCCTAGTGTATAATATAGATAATTCCTAGGGTATATAGGTAATCTATACATCAATACAGAGAAATTACTAATACCTACTTCTCCCATGACTATTAAAAATATTTTATATTGTAAATTCTAATAATAGCTATGTACTCAATAATTGTCTCACTGATCATACAGCCCAAATTTCAGAATTCCCTTTTCCTGCCACGCTTGAAATTCATCATAATAAATGTTTTTAATAAATGCTTTTTTATACTTCTCATACAAATTTCATTTATCTTCTCCAATGTAAGAGCTGGGATACAATTTTCAATTCTGCATCATTTGAATACAAATTTGAATTTTTCATACCTTGATCATAGCTTTCCTATAAAAATAAATTATGCAGAAAGACAAAATAACGACTCATTGGATAACTCCTGAAATTGTTTCTCTGTCTCATCAGCTAAGACAATTTCTCAATATAGCACAACTTTATTAATCTGACATTGAAAAAAGCACTACTGTAAACTGAGGTTCCTTTGGCCCACTTTCCCATACCTTAACGTGAAAACATTGCTATAGTTTTGGTATTTCATTATTAATTTTCACCTATTTTATTTATCATCCATGCCTTTAGCACGCATTTGGAAACACAACATTAAAATACTTTCCATGTTTTACCTTCACTGCTATCAGGTGTTGCTTCTGTTGTGATCCTTTAATAGTGCTAGTGCTCTTGTTTCACCAAAAAAGCTCTCTCTCTCTCTATATATATATATATATATACACACACACAAGTAGTTTGGTGCTTGCATTCTGCAAGTATTTTGTTTCACCTTAAAGAACATTACTTATCCACTGTAGGTTACTAACTCCACACACATCTGCCAAATTTTAAAGTTATATCACATCTAGAAGTGAAGCTTTTTTCTAATTGTTTAAAATTTAAATATTTTTAACGACTGCAATAACATCCTGGAGACTGGCAAATGTTTATATGTGCATATGCACTATTATCTAAATAACATGAAAATTTCAGGTTCTTAGCTGGCCCCTCAAGTCTCTCGACATTTATCAATTTGTTTAAATTTTAAACATTTTTAACGGCCGCCGCAATAAATTTATGGAGAGATTAAAAAGTTTATTTGTGCAAATGGATTGATCTGTAAATAACTTGAAAATTTCAGCATCCTAGCTCATCTCTTAGTACCTGGACAGTTATCTATTTGTTTAAACTTTATGAATTTTTAACGGCAAAACAAATTAAAATATCAAAATTTCTATAATGCCTATTTCGTTTTTTTTAGAAATCCTACCTCGAGAAAAAATTTCAGCTCCATAGCACATTGGGAAATACATAAACAATGATAATTTGTTTAAACAATTGAAATATTTTAGCTGTAGTATTGTTGCACTTTTTTAGATTTTCGATTTTTCTAGTCGGCTTTGCACATTGTCCCACCTAAGGAAAAAATTTCGAATATCCAGCTCATCTGGTAGTGCCTAAACATTAGTATCCTCCTATATGTTATTGACTCACTGAATCATCTAGGCAACTGAATCGGTTTCCTAAGATGAATCAGTGAATCACAATGAACCACTGAATCAACCGATTCACTGAATCAATTTGCCTTAATATGCCTGAAATATTATAAGCTCAAGAATATTTTTCAGTAAGCTCTTTAATCTTCAATGCATAAGTAGAGAATTCCTTAGAATCTTTCGTTAAGGTTCATGTTAATATGGGTATACTTATTAAAGGCCCATAATTTCGGAAACTTACCTGTACGAAAACTTGGTACAGCATCAGGTTACTGTAGCGGGCTAGGATATTTGGACTTAAGTCACTTTCCCTGAAATGCTCACCGCTCAGCATTAAATCTTTCAAGGAGTCCAAATCACCAGAAATGTGGCAACAAGAAGAATCGCACTTTGTATAGGCCAGGATATTGGCCTCCAAGTCACTGTTCCAACCGTGGGAACAAATGTGTAATCATAGATTGGAAAGTCTACATTACAGATGAGGACGATGAAATCCATTATGCAGGAGAAATGGTGAATTCAGTGAAACCAAGGGTAAAAAGGCCACTTCCAAAAAAGAAACATTAATGAAATGGTTTACTTTAGACTTTTTCTGTACTAAAAGTCCATTAGGATTAGGCTAAGATAAGATTATGGACCTGTTTGGCCTATTAGACGGTTTACATGCATTCCAAGTGAATAATTTTAACCTCAAAAGGATGCAGAGATATGAAGTAGTCAACAAGTTGTTAGAATAGTTTCTTCAGTCAAATGAAAAAAGTATAGAAAAATAAAGGAGTAAAAAATAACAAATGAAGACCATAATATTCATGCAAAAGAAAAGCCGACAAATATGACATTATAAATGTCTTGACAAGTTGTTAACCAGACCAACTTGAGTTGGTATATCTCAGAGGCTATAGGGGTTATAAGAATGCTTGGTAGTTTTCAGCGTTTATTTTTCATAAATATCCGTGATGAATATCGACGTTTGTTTTAATACATTTTATTAGGCTTGGTAGTTTTTGATGTTTATATTTCTTAAAAAGTGACCACTAATATCATTTGTTTTTCATAAAAACTGAGAACGAATATCAACAGTTATTTTAATGCATTTTATTGATTTTTATCAATAAAAATGACTAATTGGAACCTTCCAATTAAATTCTAATAAAACTTTATGCATATATAAAAATAAGAGCTCCCGTGCCTGATTTTTTGTTGCTCTCTAAACTTGGTGAATACGTTGATGTGATCAGTATTAATTCAGTATGGGAAAATCTTTCTTTTCACATCTTGGAGGTTGTTGGCAGAAGTCATAATATTTTTGAGTAAACTGAGTACAGAGGCTGATCATATCGTGTAAGCGACCAAAGGCATCTAGGGATTATCAGATGTGGTCAAGATTAAAGGCATGGTGCAATAAATCGATCATATTGTTTTATTGGGTGCCCATGTCAGCTCAGTATGGATTTTTAAGACATAAGAGATCTTAGAAAGAGTATGGGATACCAAATGAAGTGTGACTGTCTGGTATGACAAATGCCGATTTTCTCTTTTGTTTTTGACGTTTGGCGCTAAAATATATTAACCTCTTAAGTGGGGTAAGCGTCCGTGGACGCGCGTCTTAGCCGCTCGCCGTATGGGGGGAGCGTCCGTAGACGCGCTTCAGGTAAATATCTATTCCACGTTGGGGAAAGCGTTTCTCGACGCGAATCTTTGTGTGTGCTTGTCTAGCAGGTCCTGACATCTACTGTAGTTATGGCTAACTTCGTGGTCACTTTGTTTTCGATTTGAAATGCCTTTACGTCTCTGACAGCTGGCGAGACTTGGGGGTAGTCCCCTAATGAAAAATTCTTATCTTCATTCCCCTTAGCCCTTAGTCTGTATTTTTCCATTGATAAGTGCAGACGTTGTGTTCAAGATCGCCCACTGTTTAAAAGAGGCCTTTCTTTTGTGTTTAGAAGAATCTGTTCAGTGTTTCGGCTTCCCGAACTATTTTTTTTCTCGTATTTTTTTATTTTTATTATATTCTACAGGAGTTATTTGTATCTGTAGACAGTTTTATTGACTTTTTCCGCCTATTTAAACTATTTTACCAATAGTTCTGAAATTTTCCAAGTGTTATATTTAGTGTGAAAATGCAAATTCTTAAAATACATTTTTGTTTATTGTACAGTTTTTATTGATAAATTAGCTTTTAGAACCCTACATTGCAATGTCAAAAAGGAAGGGAAATTTATTAGACGATAGCATAAAAGAAATTTTAGCACTCAGCGAGGAGGAGAAATACTCCAGTGACTCTAGTTCCAAAAATGAAGTGGAAAGTGTATCTGTCGGTGATGAAGCAGGAACAAGTGGTAAAGCATCTGCATTTACCAGGCGAATACGGGAAATTCAGGAAGACTCGCTTGAAAGTGAATCGGTAAGCGAAAGCAGTGAAGATGATGGCGGTGATGGCGATGATATTTCTGCAGCAACTCAAGATACTGAGTGGGTAGATATTGGTGAAGAGAGATCTCGCTTTCCTGCAAAGTTTGTTCCTGGACCTAAAGGAGGACTGATTGGTAATGTACAGCCACTAAAAATATTTGAACATTTTTTAGATGAAGAAATAATGGAATACGTAACTGCACAGAAAAATTTATATGCCAAGCAAAAAATTAATGAGAAAAGTCTGCTCCGCAAAATGAGAAGGAGAAGTCGTGATAAAGACTGGGTGGAGACTGATAAAAATGAACTTAGATTATTTTTTGGTATACTTCTGCTGCAAGGAATTGTGCAAAAACCCACATTTAGTAGCTATTTTTCAAGGAATAGATTATGGGAAACACCAATTTTTCATGAGGTAATGACTGAAAAACGGTTTTATCTTCTGCTGAAATTTTTGCATTTTGCTGACAATGAAGCATACAGTAGGTTAGATCAGGTCTCAGCAAAATTGTTCAAAATAAAACCTTTGCTCGAACGTCTGAAAAAAAATTTTTCGGAGAGTTATGAACCTGATGGCGAGATTTCCCTAGATGAAAGTCTATTATTGTGGAAGGGGCGGTTGTCTTGGAAAGTTTTCATTCCAAAAACAAGATCCAGGTTCGGAATGGAATCTTTCAAATTGTGTGAATCTAAAACAGGATATGTGTGGAATATGATCATTTATACTGGTAAAGATACTCAGTCATTTTTAGTGATGAGTCAACCTTTCACCTTTGTGGTGTGGTAAACCGACATAATTGCAGAATTTGGGATTCAGAGAACCCACATGCAGTTCGCGAGTACCAACGGGATAACCCCAAGTTGAATGTGTGGTGCACCCTTGCACATCATGAGGTGATTGGACCCTTCTTCTTTCAAGAACAGACTGAACAGTAAAAATTACCTGGATATGCTTCAGTTATTTGCAGTCCTGCAGATGAGACATCTTCAACCAAACGTTTTCTTTCAACAGGATGGCATTCCACCACACTGGGGCCGGATGGTGAGAGAGTTTCTCTTGGCCCCCTTGCTCCCCTGATATAATCCCATTGGATTTTTTCCTCTGGGGTTATGTAAAGGACCACGTATTCAGTACAAAAGTTGATAGTGTGATTGAACTTTGAGCGTGAATCAGATATGCAGTTGCTTCTGTGACATCCCAGATGCTGGCAAAACATATGGCGTGAAATAGAGTATTGTTTGGACATTCTGCGGGCTAACAAATGGTGCCCACATTGAGTTGTATAAAAAATTTTTGAGGCGTTCTTTCAAGCAATGCAAGTCATTTCTCAATGTCTCTTGAACTTTGTGCTTTATGTATATTTGAAATGTGGTGAATAAATTATGGCCTGTATTTCTAAAATTTCCAAACAGGTTAAATGATAATAAATATTTTAAGGAACTTGGAGAAAAATTTAAAGACTTTACAAAGAACAGATATAAACTAAAATCGTAGCAAATATACCCAGTGTTGCTTGAGTTTTTAAATCAAGACAACAGATTTTGTGGAAGATTTGAGAATGAAACCAAGTAATGAAATCAATTTAATTTTTAATGCAACCATTGGAAACACTTTTTAAGATATAGTCAGGTTTAGCTAAACACATTTGCTGCCTTCGAAATATTGGTGATAATTCCCCAGGAGCCAAATTTGTAATTTTAATTTTCTTATTTAAAATACCTTAAAATAACGAAAAATAAGTGTTTCAGTCGATATTATGAATTTACTATAAAAATAACACACCTGCTAAACAAAATAACATGTAAACAACTTCTGAACTAATCCAACTTCAAAATAAAATTTTTCTATTTTTTTCAAAACTACGTGAAAAATTCTAAAAGTGAGAAAAAAGAATAGAAGTTTGTAACTAATGTCTGTTTAAAAAGTAAGATGCAAAATTTCCCAAAAATAATAGTGATATCCTAAAAAATATATAATAACATTTAAAATCTCGCTTGAAGACTACTTGCAAAATCGGGACCAAAAACGCAATAAAAAGAGAAAAATGCTGCTCATTTGAGGTCTAAACTTTTACAGTGTGCCGAGGGACATATCCCTCACCATAAAGCCAACGTTGCCAGCCCACGGTGGTTGCTCGGGTTGACACACATGTGGATCAATGGCAGCAAATGTGTTAACCATATGTTTTCCCATGCAGAAACTAATTTTGTGGGTATAATTTGCCACATGAATATTTTAAAGTCAAACCTATGAAACAAAGTTAGTTCCTGGACTTTGAAATCAATTTTGGCAATAAAAAGTTTGTTAGTAAACACTAAACTAAATGTATTCACTCGGAAAGTCTATGATGCATTAACAGTCACTCCGGCGGTGGGGATGTACCTTTAAAACTGTGGTTACAAATTGTACTGTAGTGTACACGGCTTCCTTCCGATGGCACCAATGTAGTTCATGTGGCTTCCATCTGATAACGTAGTTCACCTGGCTTCCGTCCGATGGCACTCACTATTAGTTAATAATGTATATGTGAATGTTTTTATGACAAAGATTGCCAATTATTCCACTTTGGTGATGAGTATGTTTGTTAGTGTCAGTATTGAGAACAGTAAAAATCTTACCTCTGGTGTATAAGATGCAAGATGATTTTGGGACAATTTTTCTCGAAAAAAAGTGAATCTTATATGCCCAAAAATACAGTATATGTAATCTTGAGGAAAAGGAATGGAAGTAATGACAGTGGCAAATGTGTTAGAGGCAGCCCAGTGGACTCTTACCGGAGTTGGCGAGCCGCTGGGATGTTGAAGATAAACATACAAAAGTGAAAGCTTTTCGGGCCTAAACCATTCTTCAGCAAGAGAGAGAGAAACTATAATGTCTGTCCATCCATCTGTTTGTCTGTCCATCCCTCCTTTTATCTCTTGAACAGTTTGTCATAGAGAAATGCTGTAAATGCCATTTTGTTTCTGCCAACTAGGAGACCTCAAGAAAACTATTTTCATTTACATAAGTGACCCAGGTTTGACTCTAGGAAATGATTATATTTTCCCATAAGTTTACACGGGATTTTTGATTTTCAAGGTGCAAGATTGTTTTCATTCATCAAAATACATAAATATAGACCAATGTTCTCCGTTTTTGCTTTATTCAGTGGCTAAAACTATAAAATATCTTAGTCTTGTGATGTTAAATGATACATGGAAGAATTTGTCAGAAATATGCATTTCTTTTCGACATTTTATGGCTTTTTCATACTCTTTCCGGGCATTGCCCTGGCAACCCACATTGTTGCCTTCGATTCAATCAGCATCTATTAAGCCTTCAAATAGATTAAAGAATTGCGCTATTCGCTTCGCATTTTTTATGAAGCATCGGAATTATAGTTGTAGCAATGTCAAACTTAGATTACAACGTTAATAATTGCAGATAATTATTATTCAGTAATCTGCGTGTGGACTGGGGGTATTTTTAACGATTGTCCAAATGAAAAAAATCTTTATTTCAATTCTGGAATATTACCGTTTTTGTAAGGGAGAAGCAATAAAAATTACACACAAATTATAAAAACAGACATGAAATTCAAAATGTCGTTTGTCTAATTTTATATGGAGAAATGGGCTATTATTACTTTTAAACATGCAGATTTCTGACTGACTTTGCAAAAGTTTTTGCGGGTATCACTAGTGTATATATATATATATATATTTCATGAAAAGTATTTCTGAAGTGAAAGGAGTTTGTTGACTTAAATGGCGTGTATATAGCTAAACATATGTTATACACTGATATGTGGTAAAAGCTTTTTGCCACTTATATTGTAATAATGAACTACTCCTACAGTTCAACTGTCACATGTTTTTAAGCTATTTCTAATTCATTGTTGTATGAAAAATGTGCATGTCTTTCATTGACTAATTTTGCATAAGAATTGTACTGAATTGAGCTTTTATTTTATTGATCAATCAATTAGTTCCTAGAATAGGTGAATATTTGTCACTTTCATGCTACATAGTCTTTTCTGATGTAATATTTGCATGCCCTATTGTTGATTTCCATCATTAATAATTAACACATAATTAACATTAACATAATTAACAATGACCCCTTCGCTAATACCACTCCATAATACCCTTTCATCCCCATTCATTCATGTATTTTGTCACCATTTTGTTGTTGTTATATTAATTCATTATTGTTATTTTGTTAATATTTAATTAATGTTGTTATGTCGTCCACTGTAATTGGCTTCGTGCTTTATTTGGACTCTATTGATAATAAATAAATAAAAACTATCTTCGGGAGCTCGACCCATGTAGCAAGAGATTTCCACCAAGTGTAACTAAATCTAGACTGTCTCTTAGGGGTTAAGCCTGACATACCCGCGCAGGGTTGGTCTGCCCATTTGTGTATGCAACCCTCCATACAATGAACCCCTTTTTTGGGGCCCTCCAATTTCGTTATATGTAGGTTTTACTGTATAAAGATAGAGGGAAAGAGGAAAATGGTGAAGGCTGTGATAATGAGTGATGAAGATTTTGTCAAGTACAATAACTTGATGTAAAAAAAAGTATTGAATTCAGTTGGACTTCTTGAATGTTTATGGGAGTAGCATGAATTTAGGTAATACAATTTTTTCTGTACGAATAGTGAGAGGTCATCTTGGATTTTGGGTCATCTTGGTTTCATGTAAATGCAGTATATGTTTTATTAAGATAAATTAAATGATATAACATTTAGTTTTTTGCTTCAAGAGTGAATGATGAGGAAGTTCCTTGTAGCCATGTTATCCTAAATTTAGTTTAACATATCCTATTGCAAATATGTTTTTGAGAGTAGTTTGTGAAATGATGTAAACTCAGTTTGGTTGTGTTGACTAAAATGTGGTTAATGTTTGCCTTTTTTCTTCCAATTAAGATACTATGGAAATCCAGGAGGCGATTGTGAGCAGCCTCATTTGCCTGTCGCGCCATTTTCACCATCGTGTTAGCCATGCTCTGGATCTTTGGGTGCCAACGTCCAATCCTTCAGAAGAATTAACAAAGACAATGATTGCTTTTATTAAGAGAACACCTTTTGATTTTTGGTCAAAATCATTTCGTTCGTGGCACTGGCGTCACAAGATGCCAAAACATATAAACGTTCAAAGCAGACCAGGGACATATTTTACTCCTGCAAAACCTGAGGAATATTGGGGTGGGAAGAAGGAATGGTGTGCGACAGGAGCAACTGAAAGTGGGGCATGGAAGGGGAGAGGAAAAGGGCCGAGAAAGGCGAGGTGGATCAAGATGCATTCGCAATTGGATTGGATTAAGAAGGAAGAGGAATCGTGGGATAGAATTGCATGGGTTAAGACTCCAAAGCGTAACATACCTCAGAACTCAGCGAGCGAAAAACCCTAGTTAGTTGAGAAGAAATTGACCCATTCTTGAAATGTGTGTGAGCATACTCTGCAAATATTAGTCTTTAATGAACTAACAGACTCATTTTTTCTACATTTGGCGAAGTAGATGGTGTGCATGCTATACATTGTGGAATTTATTCTTTATCTTCTGATGCATGTCATTATTATACATTGGCTGTGAAGAAGTTTCTCTTAGAGCATACTGTGAGTTATAATGGTAAGTCAGGAGGTTTTTAATTTTTGTAATATTTAGAAATTTTTCCTCCAGAGAATTGTAGTTATAACTGCAAGATAAAAATACTTTTTATTTGGAAAATGAGTTCCACACAGCAGTATCTTGATCTTACAGAACTATTTGGGTAGTATCTTGATTGAGGTAAGTGCTCCTTAGTTGATTCTTGGGTAATTTTTTGGAATTACACATGTTTCAATAGTTTTTGTGCAACATTTTCTTATTGGTTTATTTTATTATAGCATCTGGTTAGATGCATTTGCTTATTGTGCACATTTATTTTATGTACAACAGAAATCAAAAGTTGTACCTGATTGTTTATAATGATTTTGTGAAGAATTAAACATTTTAAACTTTCTTTAATGTTTTATTATTAGTTTTGTTGAAAATGTGATGTTATACTTGTCTGTGGATCATTCATTAATTCTTACATTCTTTAGCTTTTAATCTTTTACAGAGATTCATAAATTTAAAAAAAGATAGATTGTTGCGTTAGGATTTGCAGCGATATGTGCCTCTCGGGTTGTGTCTGCCGAAGGTGATGAGTCCGAACTCTTAGCATCACACGAACTCATAGCGTCGTGTGAACTCTGTGACATGTGTCTTGTCCCACTACACTTATTATTTAGCCGCCAGACATTAATCCAAGAGATTTTGCCAGAATTGGCAAAATTGGCTAATAGTCCTTCGTGAGGGACCTGCCCTCTTGTCAGAAGAATCCAGAAACCTGGAGAGTTTACGGCAACACTGGAAGGGAGGCAGAGGAAGAGCAGAGAGAGACTTGAACGGAGCACGTGACTGGCATTCTCTAGAGAAGCCTGGAACTAGGGAGTGCATGAGAGAGAGTCGATCTGAACAAGAGGATCCATCACAATTCATCCCAGCCTGCACCCAATCCTGTTTTTCATATCATTTATTATTCCTCCAAAGTGGAGTATCCTATTTGTATTATTCTTGATGTTACAGTGTATTTGTCCGTATTCTGCTTATTATGTTATGATAAGGTTATCTTTGATTTTCTTGAGTTGGCACCACTATTCTCTAAAGGGCTTGTTTGTTGTCTCTAGTTTTGTTAAGTATCTTCGGGAATTACGGGAGAGTAGCTAAATGAGACAGTCTCAGATTCATATAATAAATAACATGAAACAATAAGAAAGAATGAAATTATATTCATGATTTGTGTAGAATGTTAGAAAGAAGACAACAATGCTTTGTGTACTTTTTGGAAAAGTAAAAATTGAAGAAATAAAAATCATGACTGAATTCATTGATCCATCTCTCTCTCAGACTTTCTCGACAATTAGTTCTGTTAACTGAGTTTTGTTTGTGTCAGCAATGTATCAGTCTGTTTCCTCTCTTGATAAGTTAAATCGAAGGTAATTTAATTGAAAGTTTAGCATTAAATTTTGTTTTTAAATATGATTTACACTTTTTGTCTTATTTACTAAGTTGACAGTGAATGTTCATGTAGATTAAATGCGATTGGTAGAATTTGAACCGATGAATGACTCTCGTGCGATGAGACAACAGGAACTAGATTGTATTATATTATATTGCCCATCAAAAATAACAGGTTCAAATCAGTAAAAAAAATTGAATTGAAATTTTTAACTGATAATAAATTACTTTGAACAGAGCCTATTTTAATGTGCAGCTCAAGTCAATTTTGTGCAGTTGCTAGTTCTTTTTTTTTCAAGTATTACATGAATCATGAATGCCATGAATAAATTATAATCTTCATTGTGGGTTAGGTATCTCCAGTGCTGTTTTTCCAGCACAAAAGGTGCCGGAATGCGAAAGAGGAGTGAGGGCAAAAATAGGAACTGAATGTAAATTGTCAGTGGAGGAATACATGTAATTGTACAACATGAATAAAATGTAACTGCATTGCAAATAGCTTCATTTCCTTTGTTGTAAGTTATGCAAATTAGTCTTTTTTGCATTGAAGGTTCCAGAACAGCGTTCTGGTGTGTTTCAGCAGAAAAAAAGCACTGAGTATCTCAGTATCTGAACCTGAACAATGCTAATGGCCTATTTAGTTAGATTGTTTCTCACTAGGTGGCATGTTTAGTTAGATTGTTTCTCAAAAGGAGACTCGCCAGCACCCAGCACACCAATTGCTGCATTTTGGGTATTTACAGAATTCACTGATGCAGTTCAACTAGCTTTACTTTTTTGCTTAAAGGTAAGTTGTACTTTGTCGCAAATTTTATATGTATATATTTATATAAAAATAATTTATTTAGAGTCCCCTTAATTCCATTAGCAATGAGCCAAAAGAAGGAAACTCAACGGCAACGAAGTATTTGGGATATGTTTATGCCAAAACATCAGAGGCAGCATCAGCTCAAGACATGTCTGTAACTTCTGCTTTTGCCTATAAAAACTTTATAATAGATGCTGTTATGCCCTTGGCATCTACATCTACAATAATGTTAATAAAACATTTGAAGATAAAAATGTGGATAATGCATTGCATGATACAATGTTGATAAAACATATGGAAATATGAATGTAAGTAAACCACATAAAGACACCATCAAACCTAATACTGAAAATTTGGAATAATAGTGGACAAAAATATTTTCATTGCGTTGTGTGCCTAAAATATCCAGATATAATAAGAAAACAAACAAAAGTGGAATACTCCTTTAGCCAAAACAACTAAAGGAGTATTCCACTTTTGTTAGTTTTGGCCAAAGTTATTGAGCTACTATCAATTATAATAAGCTAAAAAATCCAAAAATGCCTGCTGTTGCTTCACAATATGGAACCATTTACAGGAAAGAAACTGTCAAACAGCATTTTAACACTCAATACCACAAAGATTGCATGAATGAACAACTTGCTAACAGAATTGGAGGTTTAGCTATATTGGTTTACAATGATCCAAAAAGATAAATAATGTCTGCATGGAGCTGTCCACCGTGTATTGTATGAGCTGAAGCTGCAAATTTGTATCAATTTAATGCTACCCCTCAGTCACCTAATTTCAATTTACAATACATCACTCCATCTTCACATTTACAAATACTAACTGTATTGTAGAATATAATATTGCAATATTGAAGGAAATGATTGACAGCACCTTAGCTTTGTCACTGAGAATTGTTGGTTCAGTTGATAGTACAAATATTGATCAAATTTACATGCTGGGGAAAATAGTCAACAAAAATGGCCAGAAAGAAACGTTGTTTTTAGGTGTAGCTGAAAAATATTTGTGTGCATTTTAATATGCGAAGTGTAATGGATTGGAATTCAAAGAAAACTTTTATTGTGACTCAATAAGCAAAAAAGAAGGGGTAATGATAATGATTCAAAGAGAAAGTGCCAAGAGTACTTCAAAATGATATTTACTGAGTCGGGCACATCAGAAAATGAAAACGATGAGCAACAAAAAATTAAAAATTTTGAGTTTTTTCACAAATATTATTAACATAATATTTATGTTGTTTTTTGATACAACTAACTTGTCTTTGAGTGTGATTTATTATGCGATGATTTATATTTAAGATTGTTATTTTTTTAAGAATATTCGTTTTTCTTCATATCCACAAGATGGAAAAATACAACTTTTCTCGACGTATAGCCGTCGAGCACTAATGCTACCGAATTGACAAATCTCGATTCAGCACACGTTTCGAAAGAAATTCCAGTGTTTTTGTAACAAGCGCATGTAGAAAAGCACGTTTAATGAATGCGAGCATGAAGCACGCTCGTGCGATGCTATAGTCGAGCCGGCTAGAGTTGACACCTGAAGAGCTAGTTGCCTACCAGGGGTATGAAACTCTTATGGGAGAATAGATTCCCAGCTTTTACAGCTAAGGGGTCCGCGATAGGCGCTGCAGTCGCAGACAGTTCTTTCTCTCTCTCTCTCTCTCTCATTTTCTCCCCCTATTTTTCTCCTTCTATTTCTCTCTCTCAAGTAGAGATGGGTAGTTCATGAATGAATCGATCTAAATGAATCGTTCAGTGTACTGAATGACTGAATCTATTCACCTCTGACCAAGTAAACGATTCACCGATTCATGAATCAGTGAATCAAGTGATTCACTGAATCGTTAGGAATCAACTGATTCACTGAATCGGTGAACCAACTTAATCGGCGTTTCACACAAAAAGAGGAATCTTATCGCCCAAGTATGGTGTGCCATGTTTAGTTCTAGAGAGTGTTATATGATTGTTAAATTTATTCAGCCGCTAACCTACCTTGTTTTAATGATCATGAATATTGTGAAAATTAGTAGGGCATAATTATTTCGAAAAATAGTATAAGTATATTGTAAATTCCTTTAAACAAAATTATTAAATTATGATGGTCTTATGAAATGTGAACACGCATTGAAGGAAATGGAATCAAATAAACTGTAACTAAAGTATTACAATTTAGTATAGCAAGTTATAATTTGTATACATTTGGAAAATTAACTGAAAATATAAGAAACAAACTATAAATTATTCCTCCAGATAGGATTACCTTATTTTTAATTTTCGCGGACAAAACACAAAAACGACAAAACCCGGTCTTTTAAAATTTACCTTTTTAAGCACAAAAATTGCAGTGTGGTGTTATATCAGTGAAGGAAATATATTTAAATATTATTCAAGTAAAATTCGAATGTAAATGATGTTATTACTTCAACATTTACCCATAAAAATATAACGGAATAATACCTAAAATGTCATGCGTTATTATGATTATAAACGATATAATTAGGAATAAAACGTTAAAATTACAAACTGCAATACCAACCCAAATTGTGCAGATGAACTCTTGAATGTAACTACTAATTCTTACACATATTTCTCAAAAATTAACATAAGTAAAACAAAACGTGCAATAGAAGGAAATAATGAAGTTCAGGACAAGTGTTAAAATTTCTCCCGGATTTCCCCGGGCAGATCATGCCTGTGAAAAACTGGACATCTGGTAATCCTACCTCCAGAGGTTGAGAGAAAATCATCCCTAACTAAATAAACAAAGCAAGAGTTCTTCATTCTCAGAAGTCCATCTAAATATAATTTTCTTATAGATATTATTTATAAATTTGATAAGAATAAATAGAATGGCATTTTAATGTTGTTTAGTACCAAAAGTCAGGTATATGCAATCACCACTTTTGGATATTTTCCTAGTGTATAATATAGATAATTCCTAGGGTATATAGGTAATCTATACATCAATACAGAGAAATTACTAATACCTACTTCTCCCATGACTATTAAAAATATTTTATATTGTAAATTCTAATAATAGCTATGTACTCAATAATTGTCTCACTGATCATACAGCCCAAATTTCAGAATTCCCTTTTCCTGCCACGCTTGAAATTCATCATAATAAATGTTTTTAATAAATGCTTTTTTATACTTCTCATACAAATTTCATTTATCTTCTCCAATGTAAGAGCTGGGATACAATTTTCAATTCTGCATCATTTGAATACAAATTTGAATTTTTCATACCTTGATCATAGCTTTCCTATAAAAATAAATTATGCAGAAAGACAAAATAACGACTCATTGGATAACTCCTGAAATTGTTTCTCTGTCTCATCAGCTAAGACAATTTCTCAATATAGCACAACTTTATTAATCTGACATTGAAAAAAGCACTACTGTAAACTGAGGTTCCTTTGGCCCACTTTCCCATACCTTAACGTGAAAACATTGCTATAGTTTTGGTATTTCATTATTAATTTTCACCTATTTTATTTATCATCCATGCCTTTAGCACGCATTTGGAAACACAACATTAAAATACTTTCCATGTTTTACCTTCACTGCTATCAGGTGTTGCTTCTGTTGTGATCCTTTAATAGTGCTAGTGCTCTTGTTTCACCAAAAAAGCTCTCTCTCTCTCTCTATATATATATATATATATACACACACACAAGTAGTTTGGTGCTTGCATTCTGCAAGTATTTTGTTTCACCTTAAAGAACATTACTTATCCACTGTAGGTTACTAACTCCACACACATCTGCCAAATTTTAAAGTTATATCACATCTAGAAGTGAAGCTTTTTTCTAATTGTTTAAAATTTAAATATTTTTAACGACTGCAATAACATCCTGGAGATTGGCAAATGTTTATATGTGCATATGCACTATTATCTAAATAACATGAAAATTTCAGGTTCTTAGCTGGCCCCTCAAGTCTCTCGACATTTATCAATTTGTTTAAATTTTAAACATTTTTAACGGCCGCCGCAATAAATTTATGGAGAGATTAAAAAGTTTATTTGTGCAAATGGATTGATCTGTAAATAACTTGAAAATTTCAGCATCCTAGCTCATCTCTTAGTACCTGGACAGTTATCTATTTGTTTAAACTTTATGAATTTTTAACGGCAAAACAAATTAAAATATCAAAATTTCTATAATGCCTATTTCGTTTTTTTTAGAAATCCTACCTCGAGAAAAAATTTCAGCTCCATAGCACATTGGGAAATACATAAACAATGATAATTTGTTTAAACAATTGAAATATTTTAGCTGTAGTATTGTTGCACTTTTTTAGATTTTCGATTTTTCTAGTCGGCTTTGCACATTGTCCCACCTAAGGAAAAAATTTCGGATATTCAGCTCATCTGGAAGTGCCTAAACATTAGTATCCTCCTATATGTTATTGACTCACTGAATCATCTAGGCAACTGAATCGGTTTCCTAAGATGTTTCAGAGAATCACAATGAACCACTGAATCAACCGATTCACTGAATCAACTGATTCACTGAATCAACCGATTCACTGAATCGTTCTTTTGGTCGATTCATTTAGGTGGACTGAATCGATTCAGTGAAATGAATCGATATTCCCACCTCTATCCCACACTGACACGCCAAGGGTTATTGGCCGGCCGCACGAAAGCATTAAAATTTCTACCCCTTATATGCAGAGCGGCTGACGGAGTGTGGTTTCAGTGCTGTTGTTTTTGTTGCGCAAACGCTTTAGTGACGCAATGTGGGCTACACTATCACCGAGATAAATAAAATCC
>JAJPWW010000588.1:0-22222 GCA_028673005.1 Tanypteryx hageni | reverse complement strand
CGCTTTTTGCTCTCGGTGCCTTGGATTCGACTCCAGAGACCCCGGAATATCTCCCATAAGTTAGCGTGGGGGAACGCGATCTAATAAGCTTAGGAAGCTGAAATTTTGCAAGATTATACGACTTTTCTCGGAACCGACTACAAAAATCGAAAATTTTAAAATTGTCAGTTTCTAAGAGTCGATTTAACCCCATTTGTACATTAAAGTTCGATAATTTTTATCTTGAAAACTATATTCCGCACGTTCAAGATCTCGGTATAATTATTTAGGCAATTACACGTAGAAAAAAAGAAATTTTTAAAAAGTTAAAAAAAGTCGACCGCTAATAACAATTCGCAATTGTTTAAACAACTTTTCAACGTTTTAGTATTTTCGAATGCGCTGCGGAGCTAAAAGTCCCTTTACGAGTAGAATTCCGAAACATGATCTGATAGGGACAACTCTGATTTCGATATTTCATTTTGTCCTGCAGTTAAAAATTCTTAAAATTTTAACGGAAGGGTTAATGTTCAGCTCCTACGAGGAGAGTTTGACAGCCGAAATTCGCGAGTTATTCGGAAATTATTTCGGTTTTAACATTTAACTTCCGAGAGTGTGGTGAAAAACTCCAAATTCGGCAGAAATGTGTCGTGTGCACGATATTCCTAAGAATGCAAAAATTGGCTATCGTTTCGCTCCATCACAGTTGGAGCGGCGTGGTAGGTCTCCGGGCTGATTCGAGCGGCGTGGTAGGTCGCCGGCGGGGCACCGGCCGAAGGGGGGGGAGGCGGAAATTGGGGGGGGGGTGGCAAGTGGGGGGGTCGAGGCGGAAAGTGGGGGGGGCGGCAAGTGTGGGGGGGAGGCGGCATGTTGGGGGAAGGCGGCAAGTGGGGGGAGGGAGGCGGCAAGTGGAAGAGAGGCGGCAAGCTGTGGGGAAGCGGCAAGTGGGGGGAGGGAGACGGCATATGAGGTTGGGGCGGCAAGTGGGGGAGGGGCGGCAAATAGTACGGGGCGGCAAGTGGGGGGGAGGCAAGTGAGGGGGAGCAAGTGGGGGGGGCCGAAAGTGGGGGGGAGGCGGCAAGTGGGGGGGGGAGGCGACAAGTGGGGGAGAGGGCGGCAAGTGGGGGGGGTCGAGGCGGCAAGTGGTGGGGGGAAGCGGCAAGTGGGGGGGTCGGCAAGTGGGGGGGAGGCAAGAGGGGAGGGGCCGGCAAGTGGGGGGGGAAGTGGGGGGGGATCAAGTGGGGGGGGGCAAGTGGGGGGGGGGCAAGTGGATGGGGGCAAGTGGGGGGGGGGCAAGAATGTCCAAGAGCTAAGCAAAAGTCAAACACGTAAAAAACAACTGGAGACACAGGAAAATATCGTTTCGCTCCATCGCAGTTGGAGCGGCGTGGTAGGTCTCCGGGCTGATTCGAGCGGCGTGGTAGGTCGCCGGCGGGGCACCGGCCGAAGGGGGGGGAGGCGGAAATTGGGGGGGGTTGTGGCAAGTGGGGGGGGTCGAGGCGGCAATTGTGGGGGGGAGGAGAATAGTGGGGGGGGCGAGACGGCAAGTGTGGGGGGAGGCGTCAAGTGGGGGGCGAGACGGCAAGTGTGGAGGGGAGGCGGCAAGTGGGGGGGAAACGGCATGTGGGGGGGAGGCGGCAATTGTGGGGGGAGGCGGCAAGTGTGGGGGGCGAGACGGAAAGTGGGGGGGGTCGAGGGGGAAAGGGAGGGGGGGCGAGGCGGAAAGTGAGGGGGGGGGAGCGGAAAGTTGGGGGGGGGGGCGGCAAGTGGGGGGAGGTGGCATGTGGCGGGGAAGGCCGCAAGTGGGTGAGGGGCGGCAAGTGGGGGGGTGCGAGGCGGAAATGGGGGAGGGCTGCAAGTGAGGGGAGGCGACATGTGGGGGGGGGGGAGGCGGCAAGTGGGTGGGGGACCCGGCAAGCGGTGGGGAGGCGGCAAGTGGGGGGGGAGGAGGCATATGGGGGGGGGGGCGGCAAGTGGGGGTGGGGGGCGGCAAATGGTGGGGGAGGCGGCAAGTGGGGGGGGGCGGCAAGTGGGGGGGTCGAGGCGGCAAGTGGGGGGGGGGGTGAGGTGGCAAGTGGGGGGGGGGGTTGGCAAGTGGGGGGGGGTCGGCAAGTGGGGAAGCGGCAAGAGGGGGAGGGCGGCAAGTGGGGGGGGGGGGCAAGTAGGGGGGGGGGGCAAGTGGAGGGAGGGCAAGTGGAGGGGGGGGGCAAGGATGTCCAAGAGCTTAGCAAAAGTCAAACACGTAAAAAACAACGGGAGAGGACAGGAAAATATCACAAGTAGCAACAGCTGGCAACCGCGAGGATGGGAGAGAGTAAGCGGGAGTGGGGGTTTGTCTGCGCAGGTCGTCATCTACGCGTATCTGCTATAGTTGGCGCTTGCTTGCTGCGAGCATCTCATGTAGCCTCGATAAAACATTCGTTTTTCAGGTAGACGTCTCGTCATCGCCTATATCACTTTAATTCCAAAGTTTTCCGTTTTCCCACGCCTCGCGACAATTGTTTAAAACAATCCCCAAATGTCGCAATTTCAAACATTTTACAACGTCTTCATCGCGGGATACTAATGCTACGCGTTTCAGCAGAATTTTGAAGTTGTGGCACTTCTAGAAGTGAAACGGTATTTTTCCAATTGTTTAAAACCTAAATAATTTTTAACGGCCGCCGCAATTAATGTATGGCAAAATTGAAACAGTTGTTCGTGAATGTTCACCACTCTGTAAATATTTTGAAACTTTCAGCTTCCTAGCTTATCCCCTAGTACCTAAACAGTTTTTTATTTGTTTAAACATTTTGAGAATTTTTAACTGCCGAACAAATTAATATATATCGAAATCGTGGTGGTCTCTATCTGGTTCTTTTTTGGAATTATACCTGCAAAAAAAATTTCAGCTGCGTAGCACGAGCGAAATTGCATAAACCATGAGAATTGATTTGAACAATTGCCAATTTTTTGCGTCCGCGTCGTCGAACTTTTTCGAGATTTTGTTTTTTTCTGGGCGGCTCCGCAAACAATTCTACCAAAGGAAAAAATTTCGAGTCTCCAGCTTATCCGAAAGTGCCTGAAAATTGGTATCAGACTGTGTTCGATATATACGTCGTCAATCATTTGTTTTTGGTCGGCAAACGACGAGATTCGCGTCTTTTCCCAAGACAGAAGGCACAAAAAGCGCAATATCTGTGAATTAATTTCTTGCACTTGCCGGTAAGCTCGGAGGTTGAAATTTTCAGTGTCGCTAGATGGCCGCAATATCTATCGGGAATTGTCGTCGCTTTTGCTCTCGGTGTCTTGGATTCGACTCCAGAGACCCCGGAATATCTCCCATAAGTTAGCGTGGGGGAACGCGATCTAATAAGCTTAGGAAGCTGAAATTTTGCAAGATTATACGACTTTTCTCGGAACCGACTACAAAAATCGAAAATTTTAAAATTGTCAGTTTCTAAGAGTCGATTTAACCCTATTTGTACATTAAAGTTCGATAATTTTTATCTTGAAAACTATATGCTGCACGTTCAAGATCTCGGTATCATTATTTAGGCAATTACACGTAAAAAAAAAGAAAATTTTTAAAAAGTTAAAAATTCGACCGCTAATAACAATTCGCAATTGTTTAAACAACTTTTCAACGTTTTAGTATTTTCGAATGCGCTGCGGAGCTAAAAGTCCCTTTACGAGTAGAAATCCGAAACATGATCTGATAGGGACAACTCCGATTTCGATATTTCATTTTGTCCTGCAGTTAAAAATTCTTAAAATTTTAACGGAAGGGTTAATGTTCAGCTCCTACGAGGAGAGTTTGACAGCCGAAATTCGCGAGTTATTCGGAAATTATTTCGGTTTTAACATTTAACTTCCGAGAGTGTGGTGAAAAACTCCAAATTCGGCAGAAATGTGTCGTGTGCACGATATTCCTAAGAATGCAAAAATTGGCTATCGTTTCGCTCCATCACAGTTGGAGCGGCGTGGTAGGTCTCCGGGCTGATTCGAGCGGCGTGGTAGGTCGCCGGCGGGGCACCGGCCGAAGGGGGGGGAGGCGGAAATTGGGGGGGGTTGTGGCAAGTGGGGGGGTCGAGGCGGCAATTGTGGGGGGGAGGAGAATAGTGGGGGGGGCGAGACGGCAAGTGTGGGGGGAGGCGTCAATTGGGGGGCGAGACGGCAAGTGTGGAGGGGAGGCGGCAAGTGGGGGGGGGAAACGGCATGTGGGGGGAGGCGGCAATTGTGGGGGGAGGCGGCAAGTGTGGGGGGCGAGACGGAAAGTGGGGGGTGTCGAGGGGGAAAGGGAGGGGGTGCGAGGCGGAAAGTGAAAGGGGGGGCGGAAAGTTGGGGGGGGCGGCAAGTGGGGGGAGGTGGCATGTGGCGGGGAAGGCGGCAAGTGAATGAGGGGCGGCACGTGGGGGGGTGCGAGGGGGAAATGGGGGAGGGCTGCAAGTGAGGGGAGGCGACATGTGGGGGGGGGAGGCGGCAAGTGGGTGGGGGAGGCGGCAAGCGGTGGGGAGGCGGCAAGTGGGGGGGGAGGCGGCATATGGGGGGGGGGCGGCAAGTGGGGGTGGGGGGCGGCAAATGGTGGGGGGGCGGAAAGTGAGGGTGGGCAATTGGGGGGGGGGCGGAAAGTGGGGGGGGAGGCGGCAAGTGTGGGGGGAGGCGGCAAGTGGGGGGGGGCGGCAAGTGGGGTGGGTCGAGGCGGCAAGTGGGGGGGGGGGTCGAGGTGGCAAGTGGGGGGGGGCGGCAAGTGGGGGGGGGTCGGCAAGTGGGGGGGCGGCAAGAGGGGGGGGGTGGCAAGTGGGGGGGGCAAGTGGGGGGGGGGGGCAAGTGGAGGGAGGGCAAGTGGAGGGGGGGGCAAGGATGTCCAAGAGCTTAGCAAAAGTCAAACACGTAAAAAACAACGGGAGAGGACAGGAAAATATCACAAGTTGCAACAGCTGGCAACCGCGAGGATGGGAGAGAGTAAGCGGGAGTGGGGGTTTGTCTGCGCAGGTCGTCATCTACGCGTATCTGCTATAGTTGGCGCTTGCTTGCTGCGAGCATCTCATGTAGCCTCGATGAAACATTCGTTTTTCAGGTAGACGTCTCGTCATCGCCTATATCCCTTTAATTCCAAAGATTTCCGTTTTCCCACGCCTCGCGACAATTGTTTAAAACAATCCCCAAATGTCGCAATTTCAAACATTTTACAACGTCTTCATCGCGGGATACTAATGCTACGCGTTTCAGCAGAATTTTGAAGTTGTGGCACTTCTAGAAGTGAAACGGTATTTTTCCAATTGTTTAAAACTTAAATAATTTTTAACGGCCGCCGCAATTAATGTATGGCAAAATTGAAACGGTTGTTCGTGAATGTTCACCACTCTGTAAATATTTTGAAACTTTCAGCTTCCTAGCTTATCCCCTAGTACCTAAACAGTTTTTTATTTGTTTAAACATTTTGAGAATTTTTAACTGCCGAACAAATTAATATATATCGAAATCGTGGTGGTCTCTATCTGGTTCTATTTTGGAATTCTACCTGCAAAAAAAATTTCAGCTGCGTAGCACGAGCGAAATTGCATAAACCATGAGAACCATGAGTGTGGTGAAAAACTCCAAATTCGGCAGAAATGTGTCGTGTGCACGATATTCCTAAGAATGCAAAAATTGGCGATCGTTTCGCTCCATCGCAGTTGGAGCGGCGTGGTAGGTCTCCGGGCTGATTCGAGCGGCGTGGTAGGTCGCCGGCGGGGCACCGGCGGAAGGGGGGGGAGGCGGAAAGTGGGGGGGGGCTGCAAGTGGGGGGGAAATCGGCATGTGGGGGGGGGCGAGGCGGAAAGTGGGGGGGGCGGCAAGTGGGGGCGAGGCGGAAAGTGGGGGGGGGGGGGCGAGGCGGCAAGTGTGGGGGGGGTGGCAAGTTGGGGGCGGCAAGTGGGGGGGGGGGCGAGGCGGGAAAAGGGGGCGAACCGGCAAGTGGGGGGGGGCAAGGCGGCAATTGTGGGGGGGGGCGAGACGGCAAGTGTGGGGGGAGGCGTCAAGTGGGGGGCGAGACGGCAAGTGTGGGGGGGGTGGCGGCAAGTGGGGGGGGGAAACGGCAAGTGGGGGGGGAGGCGACAATTGTGGGGGGAGGCGGCAAGTGTGGGGGGCGAGGCGGAAAGTGGGGGGAGGGGGGCGAATCGGAATGTGAGGGGGGGGCGGAAAGTTGGGGGGGAGGCGGCAAGTGGGGGGAGGTGGCATGTGGCGGGGAAGGCGGCAAATGGGTGAGGGGCGGCAAGTGGGGGGGTGGGAGGCGGAAATGGGGGAGGGCTGCAAGTGAGGGGAGGCGACATGTGGGGGGGGGGAGGCGGCAAGTGGGTGGGGGAGGCGGCAAGCGGTGGGGAGGCGGCAAGTGGGGGGAAGCGGCATATGGGGGGGCGGCAAGTGGGGGTGGGGGGCGGCAAATGGTGGGGGGGCGGCAAGTGAGGGTGTGCAAGTGGGGGGGGCGGAAAGTGGGGGGGAGGAGGTAAGTGTGGGCGGAGGCGGCAAGTGGGGGGGGGGGGGGCGGCAAGTGGGGGGGTGTCGAGGCGGCAAGTGGGGGGGGGGGGGGTCGAGGTGGCAAGTGGGGGGGGCGGCAAGTGGGGGGGGGTCGGCAAGTGGGGGGGCGGCAAGAGTAGGGGGGGCGGCAAGTGGGGGGGGGCAAGTGGGGGGGGGCAAGTGGGGGGAGGGCAAATGGAGGGGGGGGGCAAGAATGTCCAAGAGCTTAGCAAAAGTCAAACACGTAAAAAACAACGGGAGAGGACAGGAAAATATCACAAGTAGCAACAGCTGGCAACCGCGAGGAAGGGAGAGAGTAAGCGGGAGTGGGGGTTTGTCTGCGCAGGTCGTCATCTACGCGTTACTGCTATATTTGGCGCTTGCTTGCTGCGAGCATCTCATCTCGCCTCGAAGAAACATTCGTTTTTCAGGTAGACGTCTCGTCATCGCCTCATCATCATCATGAGGTGTTCTGCCTCTAGGCAGGTCCCTGGCACCAGCGTTGTCTCCACTCATTTCTGTTCCTTGCCATTTCTTTCATTTCCTGATACCCTCCCCTTTCTTTCAGATCGTCAAACATTTTTATTCTTCTACGTCCCCTTTTCCTTTCCCCTTCTACTGATCCTTCCAACACCATCAATAGTAAACCTTCTCCTCTCAAGATATGCCCTAATCATTTACTTTTCCTCCTCTGAATTGTTTCAAGTAATCTTCTCTTCTCATTCACCCTTGTTAGTATTGCTTCATTCCTTATCCTATCCGTCCACTTAACCTTCTCCATCCGCCTCCACACCCACATTTCAAATGCCTCTAGTCTTTCTTTCTCTCTTTTCTTTAGCGTTCATGTTTCACACCCATAAAGCAATACACTCCAAACATAGCACTTCACAAGACGTTTCTTCAGATTTAAATCCATTTTACCACATAGTACCCGTTTTTTCTTATTAAATGTTTCTTTTGCCATTGCTATTCTTGTTCTTATTTCTTTTTCACTTCTCCAGTCTTCAGTTAGCATGCTTCCCAATTATCTATACTGTTTTACTTGCTCCACTCTTCCATCCTTTATTGACACATTCATAATCTCTCTATCCCCTATTCTCATCACCTTTGTTTTCTTTATGTTCATTTTCATTCCATATTCCATCATCCTGTCTTCTAGCTTTGTAACCATTTCATGAATATGCCTCGTTTCATCTGCCAAAATTACCATGTCATCAGCAAACCTTATAAAATTTATTATTCTACCCCCAATACTAATTCCTTTATCATTCCCTATTCCATTGTCAATCATTTCTTCAGCATATATATTGAACAGGGTTGGCGATAAGCAGCAACCTTGCCTTACTCCTCTTCCTAAATCATACCATTCGGTCTGTGCATCTTTTATCCTCATAGCTGCTTTCTGTTTCATATACAGCTCTTTAATTAACTTTCTATCTTTCAAGTCTACTTTTTTTGCTTTTAGTATTTCCATCAGTTTTTCCCAGTTCACTCGGTCGAATGCCTTCTCCATATCTGAAGCACAGACTAATTCCTTTACCCCTTTCTATATATCTCTCTCCACTCATTCTTATCAATCCTATTGCATCTCTTGTACCTCTACTCTTTCTAAATCCAAACTGTTCCTCTGCAACATTTTCTTCCATTTTGCTAATTAGTCTCCTGTTCATAACCCTAAGTAGAACCTTTGCTGCATGTGTAATTAAACTGATTGCCCTGTGTTCACTGCATTTTCTTGTTCCTTGCTTTTTCGGAATTGGAATCATAATTGTTTTGACGAAATCCTCTGGCCACATCCCCTTGTCATAGATTGCATTACACAACTTCACTATTTCTTCCAGTCCTTCCTCATTAAGACACTTAAATAATTCTATCGGTATCTCATCTACCCCCATTGCCTTCCCATTCTTCATATCCTTTATTGCTTGTAGCACCCCTATTTTCAATATCGAAACCCCTGTTTCGTCATTATTTATTTCATCCTGCTCTTCAATACGGAGATCCTTTGGTTTTTCATTTGATTTTTACAACTCCTCCATGTATTCTCTCCATCTATTAAGGACCTCCTCTTCCTTATATAGAACTTTATCTTCTTTACTTGCAATCTCTTTCACACATGCACTTGTTCTCCATCTATCCCACGTTACATTTTTTACTTTCTTATACATCAAGTCATACATTCCTTTTCTCTCTAGATCTTCTATATCTGAGCATTCCTCCTCTAGCCATTTCTCCCTTGCTTTTTGGGTTTCTCTTCTTAGTTCATTATTCAGTTTCCTGTATTTCCTTTTTCCATCTTCATCAGTCCTGCTTTTGTATTGCCTTCTTTCTTCCATCTTTTCTATCATTTCCTTTGTCACCCATGGCTTTTTTATTCTTTTTCCTTTGAAAAACCCAATAGCCTGTTCTGCTGTTTTCCTTATAGCCTTCTTTATCCTATTCCATGCTTCATCCACATTTTCCTCCGACACGTTTTCTCTTTTGATTGCCTGAGCTAATTTTTCTCCTATTCTTTCTTTTCCTACTGTGGCTATATTCTCTAAATCCCATTTCCTAACTATCTTAGCCTTCTTAACCTTCTTCAAGGCTAGTTTTATTTCGGCCATGAGGAGCACATGATCACTGTCAATGTCTGCTCCTGGAAGTCCTTATGCCTTTTTTACTCCATTTCTATATCTTTCTTCCACTAGAATATAATCTATTTGATATCTGGCTCCATCTCCTGGTGATTTCCACGTGTATAGCCTTCTCTTATGATTTTCAAACCAAGTATTTGATATAAACATCCTCTTCTCTTTACAGAACTCAACAAGTCTTTCACCTCTTTCATTTCTTTTCCCTAGTCCAAATTTTCCTACTACTTGGTCTTCTCTTCCCTCTCCTACCACAGCGTTCCAATCGCCCATCACTATCTTGCAACAGTTTTTACCTTCCTCCTCCATAATATTTTCTATCTTCTCGTATATTTCTTCAACAGCCTCATCTTCATGTTGGCTGGTCGGCATATAAACTTGTATCAACAGTAGATCTTTCGGGTGCATTCCTATTCTAAGAGCAATTGCTCTATCATTTACAAATATCACCCTCTGTACACAATTTGCTATTTCCTTATTCAAAATTACCCCTACTCCATTCGTTCCTCTAGTACCTCCTGAATAGTACACTGTGATGTCATCACTTTTTATTTCCCCTCTTCCTTCCCATCTCATTTCACTTAAGCCAATCATATCCATTCTATTTATTTTCATCTCTTTCTTTAAATTTTCCAACTTCCCTGCTCGTAGGAGTGTTCTAACATTCCACGTGCCAATTCTCAACATCATTCCAGCATCCTTCCTTCCTTGTGTTAAACGGAACCTCTCGTGTTGTCCCCCCCGGAGATCCGAGCGGGGGACCATTTTGCCTCCGGAATATTTAACAAGAGAAGACTCCGTCATGATGCCTCTACATGGGATATATTGTGGCGGTGGTTTCCCATTGCCTTCCGCCTATATATTCAGCCGCCCCTAATATGGAGAACAGACGCTGCTGCCTGTTGGTCCGCGGGAGGTATTTTATTTCCCTCCTAACCTACATATCTATAGAGCATTCCCCTATCCGCCACCCGGGGACGCGCCCTCTAGAGGTTACAGGCTCCTCCTCCTCGTCATCGCCTATATCCCTTTAATTCCAAAGATTTCCGTTTTCCCACGCCTCTCGACAATTGTTTAAAACAATCCCCAAATGTCGCAATTTCAAACATTTTACGCCGTCTTCATCGCGGGATACTAATGCTACGCGTTTCAGCAGAATTTTGAAGTTGTGGCACTTCTAGAAGTGAAACGGTGTGTTTCCAATTGTTTAAAACTTAAATAATTTTAAACGGCCGCCGCAATTGATGTATGGCAAAATCGAAACGTTTGTTCGTGAAAGTTCACCACTCTGTAAATATTTTGAAAATTTCAGCTTCCTAGCTTATCCCCTAGTACCTAAACTCTTTTCTATTTTTTAAACATTTTTATACTTTTTAACTGCCGAACAAATTAATATATATCGAAATCGTGGTGGTCTCTATCTGGTTCTTTTTTGGAATTCTACCAGCAAAAAAAATTTCAGCTGCGTAGCACGAGCGAAAGTGCATAAACCATGAGAATTTGTTTGAACAATAGCCAATTTTTTGCGTCCGCGTCGTCGAACTTTTTAGAGATTTTGTTTTTTCTGGGCGGCTCTGCAAAGAATTCTACTTAAAAAAAAAATTTCGAGTCTCCAGCTCATCCGGAAGTGCCTGAAAATCGGTATCATACTGTGTTCTATATATATTCGTCGTCAATCATTTGTTTTTGGTCGGCAAACGACGAGATTCGCGTCTTTTCCCACGACAGAAGGCACAAAAAGCGCAATATCTGTGAATTAATTTCGTGCACTTGCCGGTAAGCTCGGAGGATGAAATTTTCAGTGTCGCTAGATGGCCGCAATATCTATCGGGAATGTTCGTCGCCTTTGCTCACGGTGTCTTGAATTCGACTCCAGAGACCCCGGAATATCTCCCATAAGTTAGCGTGGGGGAACGCGATCTATTAAGCTTAGGAAGCTGAAATTTTGCAAGATTATACGACTTTTCCCGGAACCGACTACAAAAATCGAAAATTTTAAAATTGTCAGTTTCTAAGAGTCGATTTAACCCCATTTGTACATTAAAGTTCGATAATTTTTATCTTGAAAACTATATGCCGCACATTCAAGATCTCTGTATCATTATTTAGGCGATTACACGTAAAAAAAAGAAAATTTTTAAAAAGCTAAAAAATGTCGACCGCTAATAACAATTCGCAATTGTTTAAACAACTTTTCAACGTTTTCGTATTTCCGAATGCGCTGCGGAGCTAAAAGTGCCTTTACGAGAAGAATTCCGAAACATGATCTGATAGGGACAACTCCGATTTCGATATTTCATTTTGTCCTGCAGTTAAAAATTCTTAAAATTTTAACGGAAGGGTTAATGTTCAGCTCCTACGAAGAGAGTTTGACAGCCGAAATTCGCGAGTTATTCGGAAATTATTTCGGTTTTAACATTTAACTTCCGAGAGTGTGGTGAAAAACTCCAAATTCGGCAGAAATGTGTCGTGTGCACGATATTCCTAAGAATGCAAAAATTGGCGATCGTTTCGCTCCATCGCATTTGGAGCGGCGTGGTAGGTCTCCGGGCTGATTCGAGCGGCGTGGTAGGTCGCCGGCGGGGCACCGGCCGAAGGGGGGGGAGGCGGAAAGTGGGGGGGGGGGGTGGCAAGTGGGGGGGAAATCGGCATGTGGGGGGGCGAGGCGGAAAGTGGGGGGGGCGGCAAGTGGGGGCGAGGCGGAAAGTGGGGGGGGGGCGAGGCGGCAAGTGTGGGGGGGGTGGCAAGTTGGGGGCGGCAAGTGGGGGGGGGCGAGGCGGGAAAAGGGGGGGAACCGGCCAGTGGGGGGGGGCAAGGCGGCAATTGTGGGGGGGAGGAGAAAAGTGGGGGGGGGGGCGAGACGGCAAGTGTGGGGGGAGGCGTCAAGTGGGGGCCGAGACGGCAAGTGTGGGGGGGAGGCGGCAAGTGGGGGGGAAACGGCAAGTGGGGGGAGGCGGCTATTGTGGGGGGAGGCGGCAAGTGTGGGGGGCGAGGCGGAAAGTGGGAGGGTCGAGCGGGAAAGTGGGGGGGGGGCGAGGCGGAAAGTGAGGGGGGGGGCGGAAAGTTGTGGGGGAGGCGGCAAGTGGGGGGAGGTGGCATGTGGCGGGGAAGGCGGCAAGTGGGTGAGGGGCGGCAAGTGAGGGGAGGCGACATGTGGGGGGGGGGAGGCGGCAAGTGGGTGGGGGATGCGGCAAGCGGTGGGGAGGCGGCATGTGGGGGGGAGGCGGCATATGGAGGGGGGCGGCAAGTGGGGGTGGGGGGCGGCAAATGGTGGGGGGGCGGCAAGTGAGGGTGGGCAAGTGGGGGGGGCGGAAAGTGGGGGGGAGGCGGCAAGTGTGGGGGGAGGCGGCAAGTGGGGGGGGCGGCAAGAGGGGGGGGGTCGAGGTGGCAAGTGGGGGGGGGGCAAGTGGGGGGGGGCAAGTGGGGGGGGGCAAGTGGGGGGAGGGCAAGTGGAGGGGGGGGGCAAGAATGTCCAAGAGCTTAGCAAAAGTCAAACACGTAAAAAACAACGGGAGAGGACAGGAAAATATCACAAGTAGCAACAGCTGGCAACCGCGAGGAAGGGAGAGAGTAAGCGGGAGTGGGGGTTTGTCTGCGCAGGTCGTCATCTACGCGTATCCCCTAGTACCTAAACAGTTTTTAATTTTTTAAACATTTTGAGAATTTTTAACTGCCGAACAAATTAATATATATCGAAATCGTGGTGGTCTATCTGGTTTTTTTTATGGAATTCTACCTGCAAAAAAAATTTTAGCTGCGTAGCACGAGCGAAAGTGCATAAACCATGAGAATTTGTTTGAACAATTGCCAATTTTTTTGGTTCCGCGTCGTCGAACTTTTTCGAGATTTTGTTTTTCCTGGGCGGCTCCGCAAAGAATTCTACACAAGGAAAAAATTTCGAGTCTCCAGCTCATCCGGAAGTGCCTGAAAATCGGTATCATACTGTGTTCTATATATATACGTCGTCAATCATTTGTTTTTGGTCGGCAAACGACGAGATTCGCGTCTTTTCCCACGACAGAAGGCACAAAAAGCGCAATTTCTGTGAATTAATTTCGTGCACTTGCGAGGCGGAAATTGAGGGGGGGGCGGAAAGTTGGGGGAGGGGCGGCAAGTGGGGGGAGGTGGCATGTGGGGGGGAAGGCGGCAAGTGGGTGAGGGGCGGCAAGTGGGGGGGGGCGAGGCGGAAATGGGGGAGGGCTGCAAGTGAGGGGAGGCGACATGTGGGTGCGGGAGGCGGCAAGTGGGTGGGGGAGGCGGCAAGCGGTGGGGAGGCGGCAAGTGGGGGGGGGGAGCGGCAAGTGGGGGGGGTCGAGGTGGCAAGTGGGGGGGGGGGGCGGCAAGTGGGGTGGGTCGGCAAGTGGGGGGGCGGCAAGAGGGGGGGGGCCGGCAAGTGGGGGGGGGCAAGTGGGGGGGGCAAGTGGGGGGAGGGCAAGTGGAGGGGGGGGGCAAGAATATTCAAGAGCTTAGCAAAAGTCAAACACGTAAAAAACAACGGGAGAGGGCAGGAAAATATCACAAGTAGCAACAGCTGGCAACCGCGAGTATGGGAGAGAGTAAGCGGGAGTGGGGGTTTGTCTGCGCAGGTCGTCATCTACGCGTATCTGCTATAGTTGGCGCTTGCTTGCTGCAAGCATCTCATTTAGCCTCGATGAAACATGCGTTTTTCAGGTAGACGTCTCGTCATCGCCTATATCCCTTTAATTCCAAAGATTTCCGTTTTCCCACGCCTCGCGACAATTGTTTAAAACAATCCCCAAATGTCGCAATTTCAAACATTTTACACCGTCTTCATCGCGGGATACTAATGCTACGCGTTTCAGCAGAATTTTGAAGTTGTGGCACTTCTAGAAGTGAAACGGTATTTTTCCAATTGTTTAAAATTTAAATAATTTTTAACGGCCGCCGCAATTGATGTATGGCAAAATTGAAACGGTTGTTCGTGAAAGTTCACCACTCTGTAAATATTTTGAAAATTTCAGCTTCCTAGCTTATCCCCTAGTACCTAAACAGTTTTCTATTTGTTTAAACATTTTAAGAATTTTTAACTGCCGAACAAATTAATATATATCGAAATCGTTGTGGTCTCTATCTGGTTCTTTTTTGGAATTCACCTGCAAAAAGAATTTCAGCTGCGTAGCACGAGCGAATGTGCATAAACCATGAGAATTGGTTTGAACAATTGTCAATTTTTTGCGTCCGCGTCGTCGAATTTTCTCGAGATTTTGTTTTTTCCTGGGCGGCTCCGCAAAGAATTCTACTTAAGGAAAAAATTTCGAGTCTCCAGCTTATCCGTAAGTGCCTGAAAATCGGTATCAGACTGTGTTCTATATATATTCGTCGTCAATCATTTGTTTTTGGTCGGCAAACGACGAGATTCGCGTCTTTTCCCACGACAGAAGGCACAAAAAGCGCAATATCTGTGAATTAATTTCGTGCACTTGCCGGTAAGCTCGGAGGATGAAATTTTCAGTGTCGCTAGATGGCCGCAATATCTATCGGGAATGTTCGTCGCCTTTGCTCACGGTGTCTTGAATTCGACTCCAGAGACCCCGGAATATCTCCCATAAGTTAGCGTGGGGGAACGCGATCTATTAAGCTTAGGAAGCTGAAATTTTGCAAGATTATACGACTTTTCCCGGAACCGACTACAAAAATCGAAAATTTTAAAATTGTCAGTTTCTAAGAGTCGATTTAACCCCATTTGTACATTAAAGTTCGATAATTTTTATCTTGAAAACTATATGCCGCACATTCAAGATCTCGGTATCATTATTTAGGCGATTACACGTAAAAAAAAGAAAATTTTTAAAAAGCTAAAAAATGTCGACCGCTAATAACAATTCGCAATTGTTTAAACAACTTTTCAACGTTTTCGTATTTCCGAATGCGCTGCGGAGCTAAAAGTGCCTTTACGAGAAGAATTCCGAAACATGATCTGATAGGGACAACTCCGATTTCGATATTTCATTTTGTCCTGCAGTTAAAAATACTTAAAATTTTAACGGAAGGGTTAATGTTCAGCTCCTACGAAGAGAGTTTGACAGCCGAAATTCGCGAGTTATTCGGAAATTATTTCGGTTTTAACATTTAACTTCCGAGAGTGTGGTGAAAAACTCCAAATTCGGCAGAAATGTGTCGTGTGCACGATATTCCTAAGAATGCAAAAATTGGCGATCGTTTCGCTCCATCGCATTTGGAGCGGCGTGGTAGGTCTCCGGGCTGATTCGAGCGGCGTGGTAGGTCGCCGGCGGGGCACCGGCCGAAGGGGGGGGAGGCGGAAAGTGGGGGGGGGGGTGGCAAGTGGGGGGGAAATCGGCATGTGGGGGGGCGAGGCGGAAAGTGGGGGGGGCGGCAAGTGGGGGCGAGGCGGAAAGTGGGGGGGGGGCGAGGCGGCAAGTGTGGGGGGGTGGCAAGTTGGGGGCGGCAAGTGGGGGGGCGAGGCGGGAAAAGGGGGGGAACCGGCCAGTGGGGGGGGCAAGGCGGCAATTGTGGGGGGGAGGAGAAAAGTGGGGGGGGGGCGAGACGGCAAGTGTGGGGGGAGGCGTCAAGTGGGGGGCGAGACGGCAAGTGTGGGGGGGAGGCGGCAAGTGGGGGGGAAACGGCAAGTGGGGGGAGGCGGCTATTGTGGGGGGAGGCGGCAAGTGTGGGGGGCGAGGCGGAAAGTGGGAGGGTCGAGCGGGAAAGTGGGGGGGGGGCGAGGCGGAAAGTGAGGGGGGGGGCGGAAAGTTGTGGGGGAGGCGGCAAGTGGGGGGAGGTGGCATGTGGCGGGGAAGGCGGCAAGTGGGTGAGGGGCGGCAAGTGAGGGGAGGCGACATGTGGGGGGGGGAGGCGGCAAGTGGGTGGGGGATGCGGCAAGCGGTGGGGAGGCGGCATGTGGGGGGGGAGGCGGCATATGGAGGGGGGCGGCAAGTGGGGGTGGGGGGCGGCAAATGGTGGGGGGGCGGCAAGTGAGGGTGGGCAAGTGGGGGGGGCGGAAAGTGGGGGGGAGGCGGCAAGTGTGGGGGGAGGCGGCAAGTGGGGGGGGGCGGCAAGAGGGGGGGGGTCGAGGTGGCAAGTGGGGGGGGGCAAGTGGGGGGGGGGGCAAGTGGGGGGGGGCAAGTGGGGGGAGGGCAAGTGGAGGGGGGGGCAAGAATGTCCAAGAGCTTAGCAAAAGTCAAACACGTAAAAAACAACGGGAGAGGACAGGAAAATATCACAAGTAGCAACAGCTGGCAACCGCGAGGAAGGGAGAGAGTAAGCGGGAGTGGGGGTTTGTCTGCGCAGGTCGGCAGGTCGTCATCTACGCGTATCCCCTAGTACCTAAACAGTTTTTAATTTTTTAAACATTTTGAGAATTTTTAACTGCCGAACAAATTAATATATATCGAAATCGTGGTGGTCTATCTGGTTTTTTTTATGGAATTCTACCTGCAAAAAAAATTTTAGCTGCGTAGCACGAGCGAAAGTGCATAAACCATGAGAATTTGTTTTGAACAATTGCCAATTTTTTTGGTTCCGGCGTCGTCGAACTTTTTCGAGATTTTGTTTTTCCTGGGCGGCTCCGCAAAGAATTCTACACAAGGAAAAAATTTCGAGTCTCCAGCTCATCCGGAAGTGCCTGAAAATCGGTATCATACTGTGTTCTATATATATACGTCGTCAATCATTTGTTTTTGGTCGGCAAACGACGAGATTCGCGTCTTTTCCCACGACAGAAGGCACAAAAAGCGCAATTTCTGTGAATTAATTTCGTGCACTTGCGAGGCGGAAATTGAGGGGGGGCGGAAAGTTGGGGGGAGGGGCGGCAAGTGGGGGGAGGTGGCATGTGGGGGGGAAGGCGGCAAGTGGGTGAGGGGCGGCAAGTGGGGGGGGGGCGAGGCGGAAATGGGGGAGAGGGCTGCAAGTGAGGGGAGGCGACATGTGGGGGCGGGAGGCGGCAAGTGGGTGGGGGAGGCGGCAAGCGGTGGGGAGGCGGCAAGTGGGGGGGGGGGAGCGGCAAGTGGGGGGGGTCGAGGTGGCAAGTGGGGGGGGGGGGGCGGCAAGTGGGGTGGGTCGGCAAGTGGGGGGGCGGCAAGAGGGGGGGGCCGGCAAGTGGGGGGGGGGCAAGTGGGGGGGGGCAAGTGGGGGGAGGGCAAGTGGAGGGGGGGGGCAAGAATATTCAAGAGCTTAGCAAAAGTCAAACACGTAAAAAAACAACGGGATGAGGGCAGGAAAATATCACAAGTAGCAACAGCTGGCAACCGCGAGTATGGGAGAGAGTAAGCGGGAGTGGGGGTTTGTCTGCGCAGGTCGTCATCTACGCGTATCTGCTATAGTTTGGCGCTTGCTTGCTGCAAGTATCTCATTTAGCCTCGATGAAACATGCGTTTTTCAGGTAGACGTCTCGTCATCGCCTATATCCCTTTAATTCCAAAGATTTCCGTTTTCCCACGCCTCGCGACAATTGTTTAAAACAATCCCCAAATGTCGCAATTTCAAACATTTTACACCGTCTTCATCGCGGGATACTAATGCTACGCGTTTCAGCAGAATTTTGAAGTTGTGGCACTTCTAGAAGTGAAACGGTATTTTTCCAATTGTTTAAAATTTAAATAATTTTTAACGGCCGCCGCAATTGATGTATGGCAAAAATTGAAACGGTTGTTCGTGAAAGTTCACCACTCTGTAAATATTTTGAAAATTTCAGCTTCCTAGCTTATCCCCTAGTACCTAAACAGTTTTTCTATTTGTTTAAACATTTTAAGAATTTTTAACTGCCGAACAAATTAATATATATCGAAATCGTTGTGGTCTCTATCTGGTTCTTTTTTGGAATTCTACCTGCAAAAAGAATTTCAGCTGCGTAGCACGAGCGAATGTGCATAAACCATGAGAATTGGTTTGAACAATTGTCAATTTTTTGCGTCCCGCGTCGTCGAATTTTCTCGAGATTTTGTTTTTTCCTGGGCGGCTCCGCAAAGAATTCTACTTAAGGAAAAAATTTCGAGTCTCCAGCTTATCCGGAAGTGCCTGAAAATCGGTATCAGACTGTGTTCTATATATATTCGTCGTCAATCATTTGTTTTTTGGTCGGCAAACGACGAGATTCGCGTCTTTTCCCACGACAGAAGGCACAAAAAGCGCAATTTCTGTGAATTAATTTTGTGCACTTGCTGGTAAGCTCAGAGGTTGAAATTTTCAATGTCTCTAGATGGCCGCAATATCTATCGGGAATTTTCGTCGCTTTTGCTCTCGGTGTCTTAAGTTCGACTCCAGAGACCCCGGAATATCTCCCATAAGTTAGCGTAAGGGAACGCGATCTAATAAGCTTAGGAAGCTGAAATTTTGCAAGATTATACTACTTTTCTCGGAACCGACTACAAAAATCGAAAATTTTAAAATTGTCAGTTTCTAAGAGTCGATTTAACCCCATTTGTACATTAAAGTTCGATAATTTTTATCTTGAAAACTATATGCCGCACGTTCAAGATCTCGGTATCATTATTTAGGCGATTACACGTAAAAAAAAAGAAAATTTTTAAAAAGCTAAAAAATGTCGACCGCTAATAACAATTCGCAATTGTTTTAAACAACTTTTCAACGTTTTCGTATTTCCGAATGCGCTGCGGAGCTAAAAGTGCCTTTACGAGAAGAATTCCGAAACATGATCTGATAGGGACAACTCCGATTTCGATATTTCATTTTGTCCTGCAGTTAAAAATTCTTAAAATTTTAACGGAAGGGTTAATGTTCAGCTCCTACGAAGAGAGTTTGACAGCCGAAATTCGCGAGTTATTCGGAAATTATTTCGGTTTTAACATTTAACTTCCGAGAGTGTGGTGAAAAAACTCCAAATTCGGCAGAAATGTGTCGTGTGCACGATATTCCTAAGAATGCAAAAATTGGCGATCGTTTCGCTCCATCGCAGTTGGAGCGGGCGTGGTAGGTCTCCGGGCTGATTCGAGCGGCGTGGTAGGTCGCCGGCGGGGGCACCGGCCGAAGGGGGGGGAGGCGGAAAGTGGGGGGGGGGGGGTGGCAAGTGGGGGGGAAATCGGCATGTGGGGGGGCGAGGCGGAAAGTGGGGGGGGGGGGCGAGGCGGCAAGTGTGGGGGGGGTGGCAAGTTGGGGGCGGCAAGTGGGGGGGGGGGCGAGGCGGGAAAAAGGGGGGGAACCGGCCAGTGGGGGGGGCAAGGCGGCAATTTTGGGGGGGAGGAGAAAAGTGGGGGGGGGGCGAGACGGCAAGTGTGGGGGGAGGCGTCAAGTGGGGGGGCGAGACGGCAAGTGTGGGGGGGAGGCGGCAAGTGTGGGGGGGGAAACGGCAAGTGGGGGGAGGTGGCAATTGTGGGGGGAGGCGGCAAGTGTGGGGGGCGAGGCGGAAAGTGAGGGGGGGGGGGGCGGAAAGTTGTGGGGGGAGGCGGCAAGTGGGGGGGAGGTGGCATGTGGCGGGGAAGGCGGCAAGTGGGTGAGGGGCGGCAAGTGAGGGGAGGCGACATGTGGGGGGGGGGGGAGGCGGCAAGTGGGTGAGGGATGCGGCAAGCAGTGGGGAGGCGGCATGTGGGGGGGGAGGCGGCATATGGGGGGGGGCGGCAAGTGGGGGTGGGGGGCGGCAAATGGTGGGGGGGCGGCAAGTGAGGTTGGGCAAGTGGGGGGGGGCGGAAAGTGGGGGGGAAGGCGGCAAGTGTGGGGGGGAGGCGGCAAGTGGGGGGGGGGGCGGCAAGTGGGGGGGGGCGGCAAGTGGGGGGGGGGTCGAGGTGGCAAGTGGGGGGGGGGGCAAGTGGGGGGGGGCAAGTGGGGGGGGGGCAAGTGGGGGGAGGGCAAGTGGAGGGGGGGGGCAAGAATGTCCAAGAGCTTAGCAAATGTCAAACACGTAAAAAACAACGGGAGAGGGACAGGAAAATATCACATGTAGCAACAGCTGGCAACCGCGAGGGAGGGAGAGAGTAAGCGGGAGTGGGGGTTTGTCTGCGCAGGTCGTCATCTACGCGTATCCCCTAGTACCTAAACAGTTTTTAATTTTTTAAACATTTTGAGAATTTTTAACTGCCGAACAAATTAATATATATCGAAATCGTGGTGGTCTATCTGGTTTTTTTTTTTGGAATTCTACCTGCAAAAAAAAATTTTAGCTGCGTAGCACGAGCGAAAGTGCATAAACCATGAGAATTTGTTTGAAACAATTGCCAATTTTTTTTGGTTCCGCGTCGTCGAACTTTTTCGAGATTTTGTTTTTCCTGGGCGGCTCCGCAAAGAATTCTACACAAGGAAAAAATTTCGAGTCTCCAGCTCATCCGGAAGTGCCTGAAAATCAATATCATACTGTGTTCTATATATATACGTCGTCAATCATTTATTTTTGGTCGGCAAACGACGAGATTCGCGTCTTTTCCCACGACAGAAGGCACAAAAAGCGCAATTTCTGTGAATTAATTTCGTGCACTTTCGAGGCGGAAATTGAGGGGGGGCGGAAAGTTGGGGGAGGGGCGGCAAGTGGGGGGAAGGTGGCATGTGGGGGGGAAGGCGGCAAGTGGGTGAGGGGCGGCAAGTGGGGGGGGGGCGAGGCGGAAATGGGGGGAGGGCTGCAAGTGAGGGGAGGCGACATGTGGGGGCGGGAGGCGGCAAGTGGGTGGGGGAGGCGGCAAGCGGTGGGGAGGCGGCCAGTGGGGGGGGGGGAGCGGCAAGTGGGGGGGGGTCGAGGTGGCAAGTGGGGGGTGGGGGGCGGCAAGTGGGGTGGGTCGGCAAGTGGGGGGGCGGCAAGAGGGGGGGGGCCGGCAAGTGGGGGGGGGGCAAGTGGGGGGGGGGGGCAAGTGGGGGGAGGGCAAGTGGAGGGGGGGGCAAGAATGTTCAAGAGCTTAGCAAAAGTCAAACACGTAAAAAAACAACGGGAGTGAGGGCAGGAAAATATCACAAGTAGCAACAGCTGGCAACCGCGAGGATGGGGAGAGAGTAAGCGGGAGTGGGGGTTTGTCTGCGCAGGTCGTCATCTACGCGTATCTGCTATAGTTGGCGCTTGCTTGCTGCGAGCATCTCATTTAGCCTCGATGAAACATGCGTTTTTCAGGTAGACGTCTCGTCATCGCCTATATCCCTTTAATTCCAAAGATTTCCGTTTTCCCACGCCTCGCGACAATTGTTTAAAACAATCCCCAAATGTCGCAATTTCAAACATTTTACACCGTCTTCATCGCAGGATACTAATGCTACGCGTTTCAGCAGAATTTTGAAGTTGTGGCACTTCTAGAAGTGAAACGGTATTTTTCCAATTGTTTAAAACTTAAATAATTTTAAACGGCCGCCGCAATTGATGTATGGCAAAATCGAAACGTTTGTTCGTGAAAGTTCACCACTCTGTAAATATTTTGAAAATTTCAGCTTCCTAGCTTATCATCTAGTACCTAAACAGTTTTCTATTTGTTTAAACATTTTAAGAATTTTTAACTGCCGAACAAATTAATATATATCGAAATCTTGGTGGTCTCTATCTGGTTCTTTTTTGGAATTCTACTTGCAAAAAAAATTTTAGCTGCGTAGAACGAGCGAAAGTGCATAAACCATGAGAATTTGTTTGAAAAATTGCCAATTTTTTTTGGTTCCGCGTCGTCGAACTTTTTCGAGATTTTGTTTTTTCCTGGGTGGCTCCGCAAAGAATTCTACCCAAGGAAAAAATTTCGAGTCTCTAGCTCATCTGGAAGTGCCTGAAAATCGGTATCATACTGTCTTCTATATATATACGTCGTCTATTATTTGTTTTTGGTCGGCAAACGACGAGATTTGCGTCTTTTCCCACGACAGAAGGCACAAAAAGCGCAATTTCTGTGAATTAATTTCGTGCACTTGCCGGTAAGCTCGGAGGTTGAAATTTTCAGAGTCGCTAGATGGCCGCAATATCTATCGGAAATAGTCGTCGCTTTTGCTCACGTTGTCTTGGGTTCGACTCCAGAGACCCCGGAATATCTCCCATAAGTTAGCGTGGGGGGAACGCGATCTAATAAGCTTAGGAAGCTGAAATTTTGCAAGATTATACGACTATTCTCGCAACCGACTACAAAAAACGAAAATTTTAAAATTGTCAGTTTATAGGAGTCGATTTAACCCCATTTGTACATTAAAGTTCGATAATTTTTATATTGAAATCTATATGCCGCACGTTCATGTTCTCGGTATTATTATGCATG